>PVIJ01005429.1:41704-103894 GCA_004024925.1 Scalopus aquaticus
AGTGATTACGGGGAATTGAGTTATTTCAACGCAACTTTTTGAGACATGCATGTTTCCCTGAAGTTTTATCTTGAAATGGCACAAGAAATTAAATCAAAATATCGTAAAATTACTAAGATATATACAAGAAATGTCAGCGGGTTTTGTGTCGGACGAGAACGTGCACTAATCAGCCTGCAGTGCATATTGGGGAGTGTTACAAAACTTATCATACTGTACAGAATTATAAACAATAAAATATTGTTTTTTTTGCAAATATACATTCCTCGATGTCACCCAATTCATTTAAGTCCAATATCATTATAATACGTTATTTGGTTCCAAAATTATACTAAATAATACGAGGGTCTGTAAATGCACGTTTCCACCGCAAAGTAGCGTCGAGTAGCTGGTAGCCAATGTCCAGAATGGTTCGGAGTGCAAAGGGTTAAGGGAGTTTAAATGTAAATTTTTTGACTTCCCCCAACTGTGGCTTTCTTCTTTCTGTTTCCCCTCTTTTCTTTCCAACCACATTGGCATTCCAAAATTCTGTTTTCTGGCTCCTTATGTAAAGACTACAGTGATTATCTACTTCTCCATCTATCATGTGTCATGTTGAATGGGAAGTGTCCTCACTGAACAGACCATATAGATTTGTGTTTTTACTTGTTAGTCTGGTTTTGCAATTCTTTCCAGTTTCTGCTTAATTTTGTTCACTCTTTTTTTGTCTTGTTAGATACCCAGAGATAGTATTTTATGTGTAATAGAGTATAATGTACTTTTATCTTTTAAGAAGCTGCCAGTTTTCCAAAGTGTACATTTTACATACTTACAGGCAATATTTAAGATTTGGGGAGCAGATTTAGTTTTTTTTATGTTAAGATAGTACTCTGTTATATAATGGAAGTAATTTTTAATGTATGCATTTAATTCCTGATAAATAATTTTGACGAGTAGTCCTCTTGTTAAACTAAATATGCTCTGAATTAGAGACTTTGAAAATGATCTGCTTTTTTTTTTTACAGGGGCAAATAATCAACTTTTCCAACTAGTTTTAACATCTCCAAAAGTTGGGTGGTTGCTTTTTGATGTAATTATTCATTTTATAAGTTGTAGTTGTTTTTAAATGACTTAACTCTTTTATGGTTTAGACATTAGTTATGAGTTTGCAATTTAAACTCTACACATGGTAGTAGTTTTTGCTTATGTATTACTGTGCTAAACATACAGCACTGTAGACAAGTGTATTTTAGTTCATTCCATTAGAGCACTGCTAATAATGTCATGGGTTTTAGTTGAATGTAGACTTGGTATGGTGAGTTTTGTTCTGAGCTTTGATCATTAACTGTACCCTTTATGTACCTTTTTAAACTCATGCTGTTCACCAGTGCAGCTAGGGAAAGTGAATGTAAGTAGGTAAGTAAAAGCTGTAACTGCTAGCAGAAAACTTGTCCTTATTAAATAACAGTGTCATTTTGTATATAAAAACTTTTATTGCGCTTCTATGGGTTCAGCTCTGTAGGTAATACAAAATAAGAGCTGATTATGGTTTTCAATCTTAAATTAATTTGAGGACACATATTGGATGGTTTTCACTTAAATATTATTACCTTTATGCTGTGTGACAGATTTATACATATGATGCAAGTGCTAGAGAACCTAGTAAGGGAGATGGGGGAAGTTGTAGAGCAGAGATGAAATTTAAGGTTAGCATTAAACAAGTAGGCCTTAATTAAGTGTAGAGGAGGTGGAGTGCTAGATGGACTATTAATAGCCATGACATGTTTGTGAATTATACTATACAATGACCGTACCTCTCAGTTACAGTTGAGAGTTTGAGTGGTAAGACATTGAATGTTAGCTCCTTGGAGTCATAATCTCTGTCTCTTGTGCATCTTTGTGTCCATAGTGCATAGTATCTTCCTTAGATAATGAAAGTATGTATGCTGTAGCAGGAAATTATTAAATGTTATTGACTGTTAGTATAGGGAGGGGATAGGGAATTGTAACTGAATTTTCAAAGGTTTTAAACATAGGAGGAACAAAACTTAACCCATTTTAAATGTTTAACCTATTTAACAATAAACATTTGTAGAACAGATGAGCAAATATTCCATTTCAGGTTGAAGAATTTGGGATTTATTTTGTTGTCAGTGGGGCAAAATTTGGGGGTTACGTGTTTTGAAAGATCATTTTAGGAAGATTATGCTGGTGGGATATTACAAACAGGTAAAATATTATAAAACTGTCTTTTAGGTAGATAGACTCCAGAAAAAGATATCATGAAAGCCCAGAATAAAAACATGTCAGTATGGATGAAAAAGCTGCCTTAGGAGACATTCGTAAGGAACTTTTAGTTTAGGGATAATAGAGAAGGGAAGGGAGAAAAAGATGATGTCAGTTTACACATGTTGATCTAAATGACTGTAGTGCTACCTTTTTTTTTTTTTCAAGGCTTTTTTTTTTCCTTTTTTTTTTTTAAGATTTGTTTATTTATACATACAGCTGGGGTACAGGCCAGAGGTGTGGAGCGGTGAGAGGCTTCACCAGAGACAGAGTGGGGAGCAGAACAGGCAGATCAGAAATACACTGCTGAGGAGAGCAGCGGGCGAGGCAGGAGAGGTCTGCCGCACCATGTGGGATTCTCCCCGGCTGGGCGTCGAACTCCTATCTCTGCTGCTGACAGCTCCACAGCCCAGCGCTTAACCGCTGCGCCACCAGGGAGCGGTAAAAAGTAGTGCTACTTTTGGTAATACTCTACTGTTCGGAATACTAATAATTAGGGTCCAAAGGCTTATGAGGAAGAGATGAAAAGTTCGGTTTGAAATATGTGTTTTAGGTGGTGGCAGGTGAACCAAATGAAAGCACCAGCAGGAATTTGGTGATTTAAGGACCTAAAATACAAAATTGAGCTTAGTATGCTGGGAAGGAAGGTGCATTGGAAAATGGTCAGAAAAGTCAAAATCATATAACTATATGAGCAGCCCAGTGGGTGAAGAATAAAATGAGAAGAATACGAGGTAAAGAGTGGGTTTGTTAAAATTTTCAGACAGAAGGTGAAGTGATAGTAATAAAGGCAGTAAAAGAGGCCCCAACGTTAATGTGAACAAATCCTGGAAAGGTGAAGGGGTTAACAGTATTGGAGCAGTGGTGGCCTGCAGCATATGGTCTGTCCTCTGTTTTTGAGAATAGAGTTCTATTGGAACACAACCATTCATTCTATTTGTTTTCACACCACTTATGGCTGCTTTTGTGCTATAGCAATAGAATTGAGTAGCTGGTGGAGTCTGTTGTCCAAAAAACCTAAAATGTTTACTGTCTGGTTCTTTACAGGGTAAGTTTGCTGACCTAAAGTTACAGAGATCTAAGAAATAGTGGTCAAGAGTTATATTCTGTTATGACCTGAAAGAGTTCAATTTAACCCTGTAAACAAATGTTTACTGAGGCCTGTAGCATACCTGGCAGTAGGTTTTGCTGGTGTCATCTAGGAAGAGGCTAGCCTAACAAGAGATTAATGAATGAATGAGTGAATTTTAAGGAGAGAAGTTGTTGATGTAAATTTTTGCTTTGTTACTCTACAAAGAAATGAGTAGTAGTGTGAAGAGTATGTGAAGAAGAAATTTTTAAATACAGGGAAAATATGAAGGAAAATTTTAGAGTTTCTCTGAGAGAGGCAAAGTGTGTTGGCATTACGGGAATTAATGGTCTAAGACTTGAATGCAGGGAGGATACTGGCTTCATTACAGGAAATGAATAGAATTGTTTGTGGAATTAAGTTAAGAATAGTAATTGCTCACACAGCTGTTTTTAAATAGCAAATTGTGTTAGGTAATCAGCAAATCCAGTAGAACGTACTTGATAGTTTTGTGGAAACTGTTTTATTGGTACTGACTTATGATCCTAATGGGTACTATAAAAACAAACAAACAAACCAAAAACCTTTGTATGCACTTTCCACATTGGTATGGTACTGTATGTTTTATGTTTAATGTGGAAGTGCAATTGTAATGTTTTCATCTGTCTTTTCCTACTACCAAACCCAAATATAATTGTCTCGTTCAGGAAGAGCAGCAGCCTGAACATTATGAGCTCACAGGGCAATGAGGTGTGTTCTCATTGAAAGGAATAGTTTCTCTTTGATTGTTTCTCTGTTTGTCTTCTTCCCTAGACAAAAATGGAATGTTTTATTGTATGGTTAGATTTGGGTCTATTAATTTATTTCTTTTCTGTTTTTTTCTATATGTATTTTGCATTGACTGTACTTTTTCTTTTGGATTAGATCCTTTCTTAGGACTCCATTTTAATTTATTAAATGACATTTTAGTGTTGCTGCTTCCCTTTAACAAAATTTTTTTTGGTTGCGTCTCTAAGAATGTTAATATACACCGTTAGCTGCTCAGTCTATTTAGAGTTAATATTGTATCAGTTTACAAAATATGCCGACATCTGGTGGTCATATACATCTGTTTACCCCTGCCTCTGTCTTCCTTTATGCTGTGCTTATCATATGTATTACACCTAAATACCTTGTATTTCCTGAGAGAATGTTGTAATTTTTTAATTTTAATAACTGTGTTTTTTAAAATTTCTATTTGTATGCTCTTTCCTTCCAAAGATCCAAGTGTCTGTCTGATAACATTTTCTTTCATCTTGGAGAACTTCATTGAATATTTATTGTATTGCAGTTTTGCTGGCAACAAATTCTTAATTTTCTTTCATTTGGAAATGTCTTTATTCTTTTTACATTCTTGAGGAATATTTTTATTCTGGCTGATACCTCCACCCTCCACAATACTGTGAAGATAGTGTTTCTAGATTTTGCTGACTTTCATAGCTTCTGATAACAAGTCTGAAATGATTTAAATGGTTGCTTCTCTGTATGTTAATGCGTCTCTTTTTTTTCTGCCCACTTTTCTGTGTATTCTGGTTTTCAGAAGTTCAAATGTGATGTGCCTAGGTAGGGTTTTTTACTTGTCCAATTTGGGACATAGTGAATATCTTTAATTGGTATATTTATATCTCGCACCATGTTTGTGAAATTTTTGGCTGTTTAAAGTTTTTTCCCTACCCTGTTCTTTCTGTTCTCTCATTATGACTTTGTTAGACTTTTTAAACGTCTTCCCTTTGGTCTCTAAGGCCCTATTCGTTTTCTTTTAACCTTTATCTTCTTTTTATCAATTGAATTATTTCTCTTAATCTGTCATCAGTTTCACTTACTCTTTCTTCCATTATTTCCATTTTTTTAAACCTAAGCAGGAGGTTTGGGGACTTTTTTACATTAAAGATATTATAATTTTTACTTTTAAAACTTGCATTTATTACTGAGAGATTTCTAGTCTTTTCATTTCTTATAAGCATAGATCCTTCACTTCACTGAGTGAACATAGTTCTAGTATCTGCTCTATTTTCCTTGTCTGAAAGTCTCTCTATATAGGTCATCTTGAGGTTGACTTCTGGTGATTATCTTTTCCCTTGAAATTGGGTTTCATTTCATTGTCAGAGAATTTTGGATTGTCTTATAGATATTATAAATGTTATTTGTGGAGATTTTTTTTTTCATGTTCCTCCAAAGAGTTTTAATTTCTTTGTTCTAGTGAGCCATTAACTGGATTAGACTCAAAGAGAAAATTCTCTCTGACATTTGCCACTGTGCAGATCTCAATTTGGGTTTTTCAGTTTCAGCCGAAAACTGCCTTCATTCTGCCCTTTGAATGTGTGCTTTAGGACTCAGCCAAGAACTTGGGGTGAGAGATACCAAAATTTTAGGACTCATCTTTTCTACCTCTCATTTTTTTGGATTCTATCCATACTTTCTTGTGACTGGTTGTACTGACTCTGTCTTCTTTTTGCAGTCAGAAAGATGGTAGGTTTTCTATTGGGATTTTAATTCCTACATGTTGTCGCTGCTGCTTGCTGCAGGACAAAGCTTTAGAAAGGGATAATCATTCTTCTTTGCATCTCTTTTGCCTACCATGGTTACTGAATTATTGTTATTTATAGACTGTCATATGGATGCCCTAATTTTTTATGTTCTTAACCATATAAATGCAGAATACCAGCACTATTGCTAGGTACAAGAAGAACATAATAGATAAGGTATGCTCCCTACTGTAAAGTTTGAGTGTAGGACATACATAAAAACAATCCTCAGTGTTCTAGACAAAGTAAGTGCAAATTAATTTCTGAAGAAGTGTGATTAATTTTAGTTGTAGTTGATTAGACACGTTTCTCAGGTCATTTAATTTTAGCTTTATTCAAAATGAGAAATTCAGTAAGTAGAGGGAAAGGTGAGGGTGGACATTCCAATATAATAATAGTAGAATATGAATATATGACAAGTCTTAGAATATTTGGGGATTAATGTCTTGATGAGACTCGAGCATTGAGTTTTTGAAGGGATATGGTAAGTACAGGAACTGAAAGAGCAGATTGAAGCCATCTTTTTTTTTTTTTTTAAAGATTTATTTATTTATACATGCAAGCTGGGTTACAGGCGAGAGGTGTCGGACAGCGAGAGGGTTCACCAGAGACAGAGTGGGGAGCAGAACAGGCAGATTGACTGAAGAACACTGCTGAGGGGAGCAGCAGGCGAGGCAGGAGAGGTCTGCCGCACCATGTGGGATTCTCCCCGGCTGGGCATCGAACTCGCATTGCGCGCTGCCAACAGCTCCACAGCGCAGCGCCTAACCACTGCGCCACCAGGGAGGCCGATTGAAGCTATCTTGAAGAACTCCATGCTGAGGAGTGTGAATGTTACTCCTTAAGCAGCAGAGGATCACATCTGAGGAGTGAAGGGATGTGATTCTACTTGGGTTTGTGGTAAGATAGATGTGCTGGCATTGAAAACTGAATTGAAATGGGAGCATAACAGAAAATAAGCAATACATAGAACCTAAATTAGAAAACTATAAATAAACACAACAAATGCTATAGTTACTTGAGCTATTTGCTGAGGTCAGAATTATATGATGAGTAATGACTGCTTAAGGGAATTAAAGAGTATTATCAAATTAAAGAGAATAATTGCATTTCTGACCACACTGTAAATATTCCAGTGATGCTGAGAACATGAAACTTTTGGGAACTTTATTATAAATTTAAAATTCCTTTTTTGTAGCAGTATACATTAAGATTAGATAATAGTGTAAACAAAGTAGTTTTTTTTTTAGGTTATATGATGAAATCATTTCAAAGTTCTGTGTGTTATTTAAAGCCTATGTATGTTTTAGCTTCCAAGGCTAGTAAGGTAAGGATTAAGGCTTACTAAAATTTAAAAATATTTTTTGCTCTTTGGCATTAGTTATTTGCATATGCAAAATGACTGCATAAAGTCATTTTGTGTTCCGACTGCTTTTCAAAATACTATTTGGGTATTTAGAATAGTGTCTTTGGATATTGTCCAATAGGGAATGATAAAGCCAACAAAAAGGGAACAGTTTCAGCCAATTTTTATTAAACTAATTGTATTATTTCCACTTTATCCATTCATTTCTTCCACTAAATTTATTAGTTCTGTGTTGTGCAGTATTTTAGGTACCAAATATAATAATGATCAAGAGACCACATCCTTATTTTTATGGAGCTTTCTATCTATTGGAAAAAGACAGATAGTAAACATTCCCTCTAAAGATGACATTTGAACAGAACCTGAGGAAAGTGAGGAGAAAGACTAGTCAAATCAGATGACTGGGGGAAGCGTTTTATGAAGAGGAAAGAACAAGTGGAAATTCCCTAGGAAGAACCATGATTGGTGTATTTGAGGCAATGCAGAGGGCCATGTTGTTGAAACAGAGTGATCTAAGAGAAGGAATACTAGTAGGAGATATAGTCAAAGTAGAACCTATAAAACATTGTAGACTGTTGGATTTAATTATAATTAAGATGGCACACCATTTGTAGATTTTGAGCATAGCAGTGACATGTCACTGTTTTTACATTTTTTTTTTTTTAAAAGTCATTCTAGTTCCTATGTGGGGAATGCAGACTATAGGAAGGGCAAGAAGAAAGGAAATCTCCTTTAGGAGGTTATTGCAAAAATACAGGTCGGAGATTATGGTGGCTTGGATTAAAATGAACATGTTAAAAGTAGTGAGTCATAGTCAAATTTTGGAAATGTTGGTAAGATAAATGTAATGGGATTATACCATGAATCTGGAGACTCAGCCAGAGTTGGAAAGCAGCATCAAGTGTTTTAAAAGAGTTGACTGTTTTCAGTGCCTCTATGGAAGAAAACAACTAGTAAAGTTGTTGAGGTATGGGCTTGGGTATTTAAATTGGAGAGGAGTGGTACAGTTAACTTCTCAAATGTAGTGGGAGGATCTTGTTTCATTGTTTCCAGAAACTTCTAGTTTAGGGGAGATTTAGACATGGCTTAGGAGCTTTGTTAAGGTTGGAAAGTCAGAGAAAATCTGCAAGATACTAGGTTACTAAACAGTTCCCAAGGAAGTATAGAATAATACCTGCTTACCGTATGGGAATTTAGTTTCAATCCTTTGCCATCAGATAGTTTCTATCTTTCTTAAAAAGATAGACCTGACATTTCCTTTTGACTTCCTAATTATTTTTTAATTAGATAGCGAGAATGTCCTGTTTAATTGTCTCTTCACAGTGCATTTATATAGAGTGATGTGATTTAAAAAGAAACAGCAAAATCACTGTTTGAAAGTTATTTTCAAGTTCAGTCAATTTGAAAAATTAACCATGTGTTACTACCTTAATCTGGTGTACTTTGGCACCAGAAATCTTTTTTTCTCAACAATATCAAACAGAAGCTTTTACTGAATTTTAAAAGATTTACCTGAAAAAGCATTTTTAATACTTTTTTTACTGGTCTTTCTGCATACTTAAAAAACTGCTTTATTTTAATTTCTTTGTAAAGAATCTCAGAGTAAAAAAGTTTATAAACAATGTAAGATACTTCACCTGAGTTACTAGGTCTTAGCTTCACTTAAATTCCCCTATAATTTTAATATTTCCATAGCTTTTCTTTTTCATTAATGTGTCACATAACAACAAAGGATTTGTTATTATATTCTAATTGATCCTGTTTCACAGTGAATTTCTAGAAAAAAAAGGTAGATTTGTTTTATGAAACATGAACAATATAACATAGCTATCTCCAGTCAGATTATAGCAGGTGGCGTCCTGCAAAGTATATTATCTTTCCTTTACTTACAATGGTGTTGAGATTTGATATTTTGGAGTACATTTTACTTGCTAGACTAGAAATCTGGAGAGAGAGAATGTGTGGGTGTGTGTGGTGTGTGTGTGGGTGTGCGTGTGTGTGTGTGTGTGTTAGAGAGAGAGAGAGAATCTCTTGTGTTTTTCCTACCAACCCTTTATGTCCCTTTTTTTCATAGTGCTAAACTCTTTCTACCATTTTGAGTGTCTTTATTGGCTTTTCTTCTTTTCACCTGCTTTGCTGTAGGGATATCCTAAATACTTTTCTCTCCGTTCTTTGCATTGTCCCCCTTCTTCCTTTCTCAGCTCACTGGACTCCCACTGCTATCTGAATTATTTTCACACATCTTACCTCCAGGCAGATCTTGTCTGAGCCTCACCAAACTTTGAGTGATATTTTATGTATACAAACTACTGTTAATAGTCTTTGTTTATAGAATATATAGGGGAGAATCTTCTAAGTCACCCCCCCCCATCTAATTCCAGTCTTTGCTATTGGTTAAAGACATTAGAAGTCCATAGGACTCTGTACTAGCATAACAGAGATGAAGGTATAGGATAAAAACTGATATAATTTTATATCTGTCTCAAGACAGAATACTTTTGTTAAACTAAAGATGGGGTGGCAATGGCGCATAAGCAGGTAGAATAGCTGAGTTCTTTCTAGAAAAGAGAGTGATGTCAGATCCTAATTGCTGAGATTACTTGCTTCTCCAGGTATCTTGCTCTCTGACACCTCAAAAACTTGACTTACACCTTTTATTCTTTCTCCAGGATTCTTTATAAACTCTGTTTATAGTAGTTTACAATTTGCTTTTATTTATTTTCCTGTTAAGTATATTATAAAACAAGCAGTTTGCTTTCACTGAATTGATAAACCATTGTTTTTAGATCTAAAGTCTAATATTAGTCATTTACTGAAAAATATTACATAAGCATAGGATGATTTTTAAAATTGGGGACATGAAATCAAAATAAATGCCGAATTTAGTTTGTTTCATTCTGAAATGTAGATATTTTCTGTGTAAAAGAAATTCCGTATATAATAGATTAAGAAAAAGGGAATAATTAAAATATGTATATTAGTTAAATTATTGATTAGCCCCTTTAATATTGTTGAATAGAAATACATTTATTAGAAAATTAAACAACTCAGTGTTTCTACCATTTAATTGTTGTTAAACTTTACATTTATCATATTAATCTGTCAGTTGGGGGAACTAGCTTCTTGGAACTGTTGAATTGGCATGTATACATGAAAAATGGGAAGGAGAGAAGATAATTGGGCATTATGTTTCAGACATAACTTAATAGAAAATGTCCCCTCCCTCCCCACCCAGCCCCCATCACTGTATTGAAATTATGGTACATTTTATTGCTGATAAATACTTGTTACAGATTTTTTCAGATTGTGTAATTTCTGTATTAAGTCTGTTTTCTGTATGTGAGTTCTTTTTTTCCTATATACCTTGGTCTTATGGCTGAAGCTTTGAAAGGTTTATTATTCCTATCATATTTCTATGTTTGTGCAGCCATTGTCCTCAGCAGAAAGGAGTTATTGATACTAAAAGATGACTCTTGCCTTTGTCAGTGCCAGCCACGACCTTCTACTAAGAGTCTGGATATGTCAACAATAAAGCTATAGAGCTCTGAGTTTAAAACCTGACCAGATCCTTGTTTATTTTGTCGCATCCTTTGAGTTCTCTGCCATGTCCGGTATCTTTCATTTGTAGTACTTTTACTTGGGTGGCTCATTTACCTTAATTGCCTCTTCATTTAGTTAATCTTCCTTCATGCTGTAGAATTAGCATTACTTGATGAAACTTTTTTCAAAAAAAAACACAGAACATGTGCTTTCAAAAAAATTCATATATGTCTTTTTAAATCCTGTCTGAAATGTTTCCTGTAACATGCACCTATCTTTCTAAGTTCTGTTTTACAAATGTATGTGAAATAACATATAGGCCTTATATTAATCATTTGCCACAAGAAAATTCAATCATTAAAACAATGTTAATTTCATTATTATAGAATCATCAAAATAAGCTTCTATTATATATTCAGAGAATTCAGTGAAACTATGATTTACCCCTCCCCCCCAGGCCCACCATTCTGACTCTGAATCTGACTACTCTAGGAGTCAAATACATACAAATATTTTGCCCAGGTTTATCCATTTATCAGAATGTCTTTCTTTTTTAGGACTGAATAATACTCTATTGTATGTGTACATATGGTCACATATTGCTAAATGATGTTTCAGTTAATTGCAGATCACATATACAAAGTTGGCCCTGATAGGATATACCATTTATCCAGGTACCTGTAGTATCTTATAGCATTTAGGTTTTTGTAATTACACTCTATGATCTTCATGCAAAGTGAAATTGCCTAAAGACACATTCCTCAGAATTTATCCCCCTTAACACTTTGTGGTCCGCTCACATATTAGTACGTGTTTTTGTCACCAGTATCAGGTGGCCGCTCATGTATTAATACGTGTTCATCTAGTCTCCGGTTTTCCACTCCACGGTGGATTTATTTGGAATATTAGGAGCTATTTCTTTGATCGTACTCAGTGTAGAATCTTTACACATTATTTTGGTGAAAGTATAAGGTGTTTTATGAGAGATATTACAGTTTTTTTAACCTGTGACATTTATTGTTACCGTTACGCAATCATGGCTGCTGAGAACAGAAGGAGAATGAGCAAAATGAAATTTAATTGGCAAATTATTTTGCCAATAATTTGTCTGATGTCCCAAGTTGTGAAGGAACTGATGGAAATTCTGAGGAAAAGGATAATGAAATGTCAAGTGACAGTGATGAAGATATAATAATTACCAAGAAAACTGTTCGTGCTCTACCTTTGCAGTATTCCAGTGATTTTGAAGTTGATGACAGTAATGGTGTGACTAACACGACGAGTGGTGATGTTTTATTTTGGTCGGGCAACGACATTATTCCTGCTTTAGAAACATTTGCTGGCACACCAGGTGTGAAAATTACTCCACATGATCCAAAAAATGTGAGTGACATAGTTAGTTTATTGGGGATGACCTCTTTTTGATGATGGTGGAGGAATCAAATCGTTATCATGAGCAAAATGCCCATAAATACAAAGAATCACCTAAAAGTTTGAAATGGCACAATGTAACCATTGGAGAAATGAAAAAAATGTTAGGTTTGGTTATCCTTATGGGGCAGGTGCACAAAGACAGAATAAGTGATTACTGGACACTGGACCCTCTAACAGAAACTCCTATATTTTCAAAGGTAATGAGTAGAAACAGATTCCGCCATATATGGCAGGCATGCATTTTTCAAATAATGAAGATGTCTCAGAAAATTCAGGGAGGATATTCAAGGTTTTATCAGTTTTGAACAACCTTCTAAAGAAATTTGCAAGTGTCTACAAACCTAAGCAGGAACTAACCATGGCGAGGGCGACTATCTTTTCATACATACAACCCTGCCAAGCTGACAAAATATGGAATATTAGTGCATATGGTATGTGAAGCGATCACTGGATATATTTACAATTTGCAGATTTATACCGGTGAGGGTAATAAGTTGTAAGATACAATTCTGTCAGTTTTAGGGCCAAATACATGTTTGTAGCACCATGTTTACATGGATAACTGTTATAATAGTGTAAGCATTGCCAAAAAACTTCACCAAAACAGAACAAGAATCTGTGGCACAGTCAGAGTAAATAGAGGTCTTCCTGAATGTCTGAAATCCGTGAAACTACAGAATGGCCAGTCAGCATTCCGAAGAAAAAAAGATGTTCTTGTGCAAATTTGGAAAGACAAGCGGGAGGTTCGCATGATCTCTACCATTCATTCTTCATGGCTCCTAGAATCTGAAAAGAGGGACAGAAAAACTGGAGAGAGAATAAGGAAGCCGGAGTCCATCTTGGAATACAAGAAGTATATGAAGGGAGTAGACCGTGTGGACCATTATCTGTCATATTGCACAATAATGAGAAAGACCAAGAAGTGGTCAAAGAAGACAGTACTGTATTTGTTGCACTGTGCCCTATTCAATTCTTTTAGGGTGTATGGAGAGCTCAATGGTAAACAAATTATGTATAAAAAATTCCTGCATGAAGTAGTGAGAAACTGGGTGAGCCCATCTCAGACACACGAGCCCATCTCATTGCCAGACACGAGCCCAGAAGAGCGCATCTCAGACATATGAGAGAAAAACATTCACATTTCTCCTACAAGGCATGCACCTAAGGTGGACCACCAGGAAGACTTTCAATGGACATGAAAAAGCATAAAGTAGAGAAAATAGTGCTGGGAGCAAGAAAATTCCTCAGAGACCATGTAAAGTATGTGCAGCCAAGAAAAAGAGAAGTGAAACCTGCTTTATTTGCGGATTTTGTTGTGTTCCACTCCATTGAGGGACATGTTTTGAACAATACACACTCTAATTGATTACTCTGGTATATAATCTCTATACATTTAAAATTTCATTAAAATATATCCAGTAGTTCAGGAGCTGTGTGTGTTTTATTGAATGCTTATACTATTCAGGCAGTGACACAGAAAATGACCTGCCCCAAAGGCTGGTAAATTTAAAGGGTACCGGCACACAAAATGTTAAATCTCCTGTGACTCTATACCACATTTTATTTTTCCATTCATCCATCCATGGACACTTGCATTCCTTCCACCTTTTGGCTATTGTAGATAAAGCTGCTATGACATGGTTGTACAAATATTTGAGACCCTGCTTTTGTTATATTTGACTTTGGCTGCATAGTATAAAAAGTCATAATGGATTTAGAGAAATGGTTACAAACTAAAAGGATGCTATTTAAAAGTAGTTTTATATTAATGAATTGTGTAGGCAAATAATAGCCTTTGTCTTGGATTGGGGCTCAGGAATCCTATTGCCAAGGACAGTGTAAATTGCAAATAAAGTACTTAGAAAATAGCCCACAGGTAGCTAGCTGGCTATACTAGAGAAATGCTAACAAGTGTGTGTTTACATGGTAATCCCCAAACTTGGAGATTCTTTGAATATTAGGAATTTTAATAAGAATTCTCCAAGAATGAACAAAACACTGTGTTTCTACATTCAGTCTTAGTTTTCAAAACTTTGGTTCACTTGAAATTGTGTCTGGAGTATTGTCTATAGATTATGTACTTACCTTTCTCTATATATATGTGGTTTTTAAACACTTAAAATATACTTATAGTTTCATTAGAAACTCAAATTGATGAAAGAAATAACTGAATTATCAATTAGTAGATTCTGCTTTGAAAACGGACTCCCTTTTCACAGGTGTTTTTCATGTTCCCTTTCAATTGTCAATTCTGTCTTTATGAAAGAACCTTGGGAATCATGGAGAGCTTGTGCCATTTCACTAACTACAGATCACATTCTCATCTCAGAGAACTTCAAGGAATGTTTCTGAAGAGAGAAACCGCAGCACTAAACTGAGTGGAATGTTGTCTTTGTTAAAATCTAGAGTTTTTTCCAAGCAAAAATGAAACAAAGAAATCGACTGTGTTTTCTCATAGAAATAAGCTCAGAAGGAGTTGGAAAAGAGTACCTTATTCGTTGTCCAGGATGAAAAGGACTGGTTCTCAAAATAGAAAAGGGAGAGAAATAGCTGAATTAAAAAATCCTCAATTCTTTTGACTTTTTCTGGGGACTGATGAGAAGGGCAAAATAATGGAGTCAAAGCTTCAGAAGATACATTAAGACGCAATGAATTGTTTTCTTCTTAGTGATTGTTGGCCTTTTCTTGCCTTGGTTCTCTTTTGCAATTTTCACAATAGTGGATTTTACTCATTTGGGTTAGATTGTGTGTAATTTTAGAGGCGATTTTACCAAGATGAGTAGTCATATCATTTTGATTGTTTTTGATATAACTAGGTTTGAAAGGTTTCCTATAGTTTCCTTCAGTTAAAATACATAATCACTGCCTTGATAGAAAGCAGTTTTATTAAATTGTACGGGTATTTTACTTGCTTCATTTTTTTTATATTGTGTAGTGCTTTATTTGCAGGGTGCTGATTTTGTGTGTATTCAAATCCTTTCAGTCCTACTGAAGCATAACAACAAAAAGCTAAAACTTACCAGATAATGTTACTAATTCTGAACTGCATATTTTTATTTTTAATTTATTTTTAAAGATTATTTATGGATACAAGCTGGGATGCAGGCCAGAGGTGGGGGGGATGAGAGGATTCACCCAGAGTGGGGAGTAGAACAGGCAGATCAACTGAAATACATTGCTGAGGGGAGCAGTGGGCAAGGCAGGAGAGATCTGCCGCGCCATGTGGGAAGCTCCCTGGCCAGGTATCTAAAAACTCGTGCTGGGGTGGTTCTGGATAGCTTCATAGTGCTGTGACTTAACCAATTGCACCACCAGGGAGGCATATTTTTAATTTAATTTTTTTTGAAGTGGGCATTGCATTATAGGTTATATGCGTTTCCATTAACTCTGTCACTAACATTTAATATGTATATACTCCACTGGGTTCACCACTAAAAATCCAGTTCTGTCCTTTACCATACTATTCTCTCCTTTATTCTGTTTACCTACTCCTTTGCCTTCTTTCCTTCTGGTAACCACTAATTGGTCTTAAAGTCCAAAAGTTTATTTCCATTCTTTTTAGTTCATCTGTCTTTTCTCTTTATAACATGTATGAGTAAAATCATATGGTATGGTGTTTGTCTCTCTCCATCTGGCCTTTTTCACTAAGCATGATTTTCTCTAGTTCCATCCCTGTGTTTGCAAATGACAGGATTGCATCTCTCTCTCTTTTAAATAGCTGAATAGTATTCCACTGTGTATATATACCACATCATCTCTATTCATTTATCTGTTGATGAACACTTAGGTTGTTTTCAGCTCTTGGCTATTGTAAATAATGCTGCAGTAAATATCTGGGTGCATGTATCTCTTTGAATTAGTGATTTTGTATTTTTTTTTGCTAAATACCCAGAAATGGATTAGCTGGATCATATAGAATTTCTATTTTTAATTTTTTGATGAATTTCCATTCCACTTTTTATAGTGGTTGCATCAACTTACATTTCTACTGATAGTCTGTAAATTTTCCTCTTCTCTCTATCCTCTGTAATGGTTTTTCTTATCTTTTGACTAATAGCATTCTCACAGGTGTTACGTGATCTCTCATGTTTAGATTTGCATTTGTCTAGTAATAAGAGATTATGAACATCTTTTCGTGTGTCTGTTGGCCAAGTTTCCTTTGGAAAAGTGTTTTCCGATTTTCTGCCCATTTTTAAATCAGGTTGTATATTTTTTATTGTTGAGTTATATGAATTCTTTGTATACTTTGGATATTAACCCCTTGTTGGAGATATTTTCACCCATTAATAGTATGTGTTTTCATTTTGATGCAAGTTTCTTTCATTGTGCAAAAGCTTTTCAGTTTGATGTAGTTTCATTGGTTTACTTTTACTCGTTTCCCTTGTTATTTTGGAGTCAAATTCCCAAACACATGCTAAGTTTCATGTCAAGGATTATATCACTTATGTTTTTTTCTTTATTTTATGGTTTCAGGTCTTACATCTAAATCTTTGATCCATATTGAGTTGATTTTTGTGTATGTTGTTAGGTAATGGTCTGACTTCATTCTTTTACATGTGGCTATCCAGTTTACCAAATAACACTTGTTGAATAAACTTTTCTTGCTCCATTGGCTCTTCTGTCTTAAGTTGTCCATATATGTGAGGTTTTATTTTGGGCCTCAATGCTGTTCTGTTGATCGGTATGTCTATTTTTATTCTGATACCAAACTGTTGTAATTACTATATCTTTGTAGTATAGTTTGGAGTTGGGAGAGGTCATACTTCTATTTTTGTTGTTTTTCTTAGGAGTGTTTTTGCTGTTGTCTTTTTAGTTCCAAGTAATTTTTATTTTTTGTTTTCTTTCTGTGATTAATGCCATTGGGATTTTAATAGGAATTGCATTTATTTGTATATTGCTTCAGGTAATTTAACCATTTTAACAATATTAATTCTTCCAATCTATAAACATAGACACCTTTCCTTCTATGTCTTCTGCTTCTTTCACCAGTGTTTTACAGTTTTTTGATGTACAGCTCTTTCACATCTTTATTTAAACTTGATTCTAAGATACTCAGTTCTTTTGGATGAGATTGTAACTGGAATTGTTTTCCTGATTTTCTTTTCTGCTAATTCTTCATATGTATATAATGAAGATATAGATATGCAGTAGATTTTTGTATATTAATATTGTAGCTTGACACTTTACTGTATTCATTTATTACTTCTAAAAGCTTTTCTCTGGAGCCTGGGATTTTCTATGTTGTTACGTCATCTGTAAATAGTGATAGTTTTACTTCTTCCTTTCCAATTTGGATACGTTTTATAACCTTTTCTTCTCTAGTTGTTCTTTCTAGAACTTCCAAAGCTATATTGAATAGTAGTAGTGAGAGAGTACATCCTTGACTTTTTCCTGATCTTAGAAGGGAAACTCTTAGTTTTTCACCACTGAGTATGATGCTAACTGTGGGTGTGTCACATATGGTATTTACTATGTTGAGGAAAATTCCTTCTATACCCATTTTGTTGAGGTTTTTTTACATAAGAAAGTATGTTTATGTCAAGATGCTTTTTCCTGCATCTATGTAATTTTTTTGTCCTTTTTTGGATGTATATTGTTTATTGATATGTGTATGTTAAACCATTCTTTTTTCACTGAAATAAACCCCACTTGATTGTGGTATATGATTTTTTTTTAAGTGTATTATTGAATTCAGATTGCTAGTATTTTGTTGAGGATTTTTGCATCTATGTTCTTGAGCAATAATTGCTTTGTGGTTCTCTTTTGTTGTGTGACATCCTTGCCTGTTTTTGAAATCAAGGTAACCTTAGCTTCATAGAGTATGTTTGGATGTTTTCCCTCCTTTTTGACTTTACAGAATTTGAGAAGGATAGGTATTTTCTCCTTTTCAAAATCTGGTAGAACTTATTAATGAAGCCGTCTGATCCTGGACTTTTGCCTTTTGAGTCTTTTTATTAATTTTTTTTTTTTGCTTGGATGATTCAGATTTTTTACTTCTTCCTCATTCAGTCTTAGAATATGTATTTTTAAGAATTTGTCCTTTTCCTCTTGGAAATTTGTCCAACTTGTTGCCATGTAATTGTTCAGTAGTATTCTTATGACCCTTTGTATTTCTTTTTCTGTTTATTTTATTATGTTAATGTTTCTCTTTGCGAGTCTGATTAAATGCTTATTTAATTAATGTTTTCAAAGAACTGGTTCTCTTATTTCATTGATCTTTTGGATTGTCTTTTTTATCTGTAGTTCATTGATTTGTGCTCTAATTTTTATTACTTCCTTCCTATCTATTGACTTTGGATTTTGCTTTTTCTTCTTTTTTTAGTTCCTTGCCCTTAGCTTCCATTTTTTAAATTTGTGATTCTTCCTGTTTCCTGATATAGCCTATGTTGACTTTTTCAATTTCTAAGTTTTCTCTTAAGAACTGAATTCTTCATATTTTTACATAGTCAGTACTAACCCATAGACAGTTCTGAGGGCACTCATGGAGCCAGAGATGGAGAGAATTAGATTATGTATTAGTCTAAAGTCTCCACAGACATAATTTTTTTAAAGATTTATTTATTTACGCATATTAGCTGGGGTGTAGGCCAGAGGCGTGGGGGTGGTGAGAGGAGTCACCAGAGACAGAGTGGGGAGCAGAACAGGCAGATCAGCCGAAATACATTGTTGAGGGGAGCAGTGGGTGAGACAGGCGAGGTCTGCTGCGCCATGTGGGAAGCTCCCTAGCTGGGTATTGAACTCCTGCTGTAGTGGCTCTGAATAGCTTTATAGTGCTGTGCTTAACCTGTTGCACCACCAGGGAGGCCCCACCACAGACATAACTTTGTTCTGAAGTTCTATAGAGTAGGGCCTTGTGTGGAGCAGCATAGATACTCTGATATAACTGATTTTCTATAGGTTTCTGATACAAGGATGGATATATAGCCAATTCATGCAAATGAATGTCACTTTCTGAATTATACTGTTGTATATATTAAAAAATAAAATGTCCATCAGAATATCCTTTTGTATTTAGAGCCTTTGCTTTCTTCTCTCCTTAGGTATTGATGAACGAGGAGGTACAACATCTTGGGGAACAAGTGGTCAACCAAGCCCATCTTATGACTCATCTCGAGTAAGTTTCTTATCTATCCTTACTACAAGTGTAATTTGACAGAACAAGTAAGTTTTTTTTATATATGAACTCGTTTCTTAAGAATATGAAGGTTAACATATCCTTCATAGTATATAGTTCACTTTCTCGTATATAGTTTACTTTCTCCCCTAACTATCATACTTTGGAAGTTTATTCTCTACAATGAAGGAAATATTCTTGGTGTTATTTGTGCACCTGGACAACGTGGAGTATCCTTTACCAAAGTTAGAAGAGCTTGGAATGCCTCACTAAGTATGCTTCATTACTGTGTAACTATTTTTATTTGTATATTGTTTATTGGCTTTGAGAGCTGGCTCTGGCATTCAAAGAACCAGCTTTCACTCTCCCTGCCCCAGTCATTGGGCATTTATATTAGGGAATCTATATCACTATCTTTTAGAAACATGATAAAACAGACATAACAGATGCTATTTTCTGCTTGGCAGTTAGGAAAAAATAGGATCAAGCTAATTTTCTACATGCAGAAATGTCAAAATGTTAGGAATCTTTTTGAGCAATAAACAAGCAAATAAAAAAAACCCACAAAAACTGAAAAATGAGGCTGAGAGATTGAAAATTGGACCAAAGAATTGTCACTGAGATTAAAGGCTGTGTCCCAAATTACTTAGTAAATTGGTATGTGGTTAAGAGATACCTTTTCCAAAAGGCCATACTTTGAATTAATAATGAACTATTTATTTCTCACAGAATTAACCAAGAGAAGATAAACGGGTCTAAAATCTATGGGTACTTAACATAGAAGCAAACTGTTTTATGTGGGAGGAAAACGGAATATATGGCTTCGGGTTACACTGTTGTATATTGAAAAATGCTAAATTAAATTTACTAAAATACGTGATTTTGCTGTTATACTTGACTGTGGCCTATGGTTGACTTATTTTAAATACTTTGGGAAGGACTGGACCTGTCACATGAAATCCAAAAATATTTAGAGAGACAGTTAACATGGATTTCAGTGTTTCCCTTTTGGGGATCAGTGCTGAGAGATCTGGGTTCTAGTGTAAATGGCACTATCTTGGGTATCACAAGAATTGGATTTATCATCCACTCTATGAATTTTCCATTTAATCTTGAAACATGCTGGTTTCAAGTTAAACTGGTTGATGTCCAAATTTCCTTCCATCTTTAAAAGTTTTGGCTTTGTTTAATAATATTGTGAATAGGAAAGAAGGTTTCTGTTTAGATTTTGGAGGTTGAAATTTTACATAGCGGAGAACAAAATACTACTTATTAATACTGGGTTAATTTCTTTTAGTAACTTTGAATTATTCTGTGGTAACATGTTATTTCTTAAATTGCATTAAATGGTGACTTTGTATTTTATGTTTACTTACCATTCAAGCTTCCAATTTTTTTCTACTTGAGTATTAAATAGGAGTTTAGGCAAAAAGAACATAATAAGGTATCCAAACATTTACATATTTCCTGGTCCTGAAATTAAGTTTACCTCCAAGAATGGACTTCAAAGCTTTTCTTGGACTTCATTTATTTTACTGTTTGATCCATAGGTCAAATGTAAAATGCCACTTTTTACCCTTTATTTTTTTAATGTATGTTTTGTGCAGTATAAAGTTAAATTAATAATATAGTAAACTACTTTTCTATTTAAAAAGCCCAGGTTAATCTCTAGGTATTCCCAGACTTCCTAGAAATGCATACAGGCACATACAGACATTTATATTCCTGCTTGTCTACTAAGAGATCAGATAGAGTGGTGATTTAATGCTACCCTTCTTTATTTTTGTTTCCATTTAAATGTACTCTTCCACTAACTTTCCTTCTTCTGTCATAGTTAATGTCTTTGAACCTCAAATGAATTAGTCACCTAATTAAGAATGTTATTTTTTTATTTACAATTTCCAACCATTTATTTCTCCCCTCAATTCTTCTCACCAAAGAAAGACATTTATGGTTCTATTTGAAGCTACCCTCAGCACTCTTATAGGAAAATCATCAATTTTTTGGCTTTTGTCATTAAATACCATAGATATCTTAACTGTCTTTTTCATACTCATAAATAGATATAATTCTGTTAATAAGAATCTTAGTTGACTTGAGTACTTCATTCTCCTATTTTAGTATGGTGTTTTATAAATTCAGAAATGAATATTGATGTTGGTTAACACATTGTTAGTAAAATTAACAAGTCAGTTTAAACTTTAATAAAATTACATATATTCTTATAGCGCTTATGTGAAGAAAATGTGTTTGGACATGATACTTAAAAAATAATACTTAATACATATAAAAAATTACATCATCTAAAAAATGACTTTACATCACTGATGAAAGTATTTTTGTTTATTTTTTGTAAAGTTTGTAAATGATAGGCCACAATAAAACATTTTTTAAAACTGCAAAATTAACAGTTTGGTGGATTTATAAAACACATTTTTTAATTTACATGGATTCACCTGAGTTTTTCTCATTTTTCCTCATTCCCTCACAAAACTAAGAAAATTTTCTGTAATACTGTAAAACCATATTTGACCCTAATTCTATGAATACTCTTTTTTTACTATACATTTTACTGTACAAAATTAGCTACACAAAATCCTGTAGCTTAACTTAATATTTAACTTTTGAAGAGGAATTTTTAGTAGGTACACTGTTTACCTAATAGGTTTTGACTTGAAGTCTAGTTCTAACGAAGATATCATTCTACTTTAATAACTTAGATATATAAATGAGCTCCACTGGTGTTATGTAGCTAAAAGGCCACTTGTGTAGTATTTTACCAATTCTCTCATAAGTAGGAAAAATATTTCCGGCAGAGGTCCTATTGGTGTGTCTGCTCTACTTTTCCATATCTACCAGAAAAAGTAGCTTCATGGTATAAAGGTGATTGGCTGAGTTTCTGATTATCAGAACTCTCCACACCAAATCATTCGATGCATGATTTTTGTTAGGCGGGCATAGAAATAAATACTATACCACTAATAGTGGTCATAGAAGAAATGGCAGTCTACCATTCCTACCATTAGGAAATGTAGTGGTAAGACAGAACATGTTTGGGATGCTCAGATGGGAGTAACCCAGCATTAAAAGTCTGTTAAGTCCAGATTTTAGCACTCTTTACCTATTGCCCTCCTGTGCAAAATACAAACACATACTTGAAGAGAAACAGGATCATTGTGCTGTGAATAATACTATATTTTCAGAAATATGTGAAAGTGATGGTCAAGGTTAAAGCTAGGGACTAAAAAAAGTAATTAAAATCTGATATTTTAGTCATGGTTAAGAGGTATGAGTTTGTCTCCTTTTTCACTTATCTTAAATTTTTTACTGTAAACAGATGTTTCCTGTGTTTGACATTGTACTTGGCATAATGGTGAGAAGATAATTTTTCTTATTTATTACAGTATTAGTGAATTATTATAGTTTCAAGAATTTTATTACCTTTTTAAAAGGCAGTGGTTAAGAGCATAAACTCAAGTTAGGCTGACTGGGAATAAATCCCATCTCTGCTACTTACTGTCATTGATTCTGGACAAGTTACTTAAATTTAGTGTTTATGCATCTATGAAATGGTCAGAAAAGTAGAACTTCATGATTTTGTTGTGAGTATTAAATGAGATAATATGCATAAAGTGCTTACATCAGTGTCTGGTATGTGGTGAGTACTATATAAGTGTTGACTTTTAATTGAATGTCAGAATTGATCAACTAGTTCTATATGTAACAGAACAATTGCAAATGAATGAATATATTTGTAAATGTGCTACATTTTAAATGTTATGAATAAGAATTATTTGCTGGTTCAGTCATGCTTAGTGTGCTTTTATTGTAGTCTTGTGGAGGACATGAGTAAAATTCATTTCCTTTCCTCTTCAATTGTTTTTTCCTCCTTGAGAAAGTAGATGTCTTCATCTGACAAATTTCAGTATAAAAGTTTTAGTCCGTATAGTACAGTGTTTTATGCATAGTGGATGTCATTTACATGTTTGCTGAATATAATCAAATTGGGGAAGGATCTTTAGACTTACTAAATTAATTGGGCTTGGAGATCCAGGGAAGAAATAAAGTTCATTTAAGATGGCAAAGCTTAAGCAGATAGTAATGGTATTAATGGTACTAGGCCTGCCTTCCTGTCTTCTATGCTGACAGATTATTTATTGTCCTGATTGATGGCACTGTTTTAAAAAGTGTTTTATTTACAATCACAGTGTTTGGAGAGTTGTACTCTTTGACCTTGGACAATTTACTTATTAACCTATTTGTGTTTGAGATTTTTCATCTTTAAAATTATGATTTTATACATAATAGGTTTTGGTAATGATTGAAATATTATAATAGATATGAACTATTTAATTTCATTAATTGATAGAGTCAATAAAAGTCATTGTTACTATTGTTACCATTATTATTATTTTTCCCCAAATACCTAGTGATACATTGTGTATTTTCATGGTTATATTTCCTGATATATGAATTCTTTTTTTGAAATGTTGACTGTTTTAGTTCATGGAATTTCCAAGGGAACATGTCATCTTGGTTTTCCTTTCCTCATAAATTTGCATCCATTGTAGGCCAAACTCAAATGTGCTTAACTACCAGTGGAGTTTGCACGTGGGCTCGGGTTGTGATGGGGGTCATAGGAGAGAGAAGTCTCCTTATTGATACTCTTTTCTAAGATAGTGTATACCATTCCTTCATTTAAAAGATAAATGACTTCACTGATAGATAACCTCTAAGAGGAATTATCTATGTAGGTGCCAACAGTGACTAGGAGTTGGCATTTTACTCATGAACATTTGTATTTGTTATTTTTGGAAAAGCAGCAATATTGAGTACAGCTTGAGTGCTTATTTTTTCTAATGGCTAAATTTCCACCATGGTTTTTCCTTCTCTTTATAATATAGTTTGCACAGTGAAACAGTCATGTCTGTGTTGCTCTTTCATTCTTCATATTTTTGAATTATCATATAATTTTTGAAATGAGAGTATGATAGTTACCATGTTCAGTCCTTTTATTTCGTATAGCAGGAAACTGAGACTTAAGGGAGTTTGAGATTTGGCTGAATGAAGATGTTTGCTATCCATACAAAATAAATCTACTTTAAAATACTTGGTTTAGCTGTTGTCTATGACTCAGCATAAAATAATTTTAAGTAACTTTATTGGAAGTTAAATATTAGGTATGTTTTTTGAGGTCTTTCATATTAATCCATTCTGTGGCTTCTACTACTTGTCTCAATGAAGGGATTTGAAAGTTCAGTTTATTTTAAAAGCCTTAAGCAGTAGTATTTTTAAACCAGTCTTCAGAGATACACATGGATAGCAGCCCGATAGACCAGGCTAGAGATAGAAAATGAAAATATGAAGTTACAAGGATTGAGGACTTGTTCTAACCTTCTAAGAGTCACTTTTAAAAAAAGCTATAGAGTGGATACTTGGGATAAGAGAAACAAAAATAAATTATCAGTTAGAGTAAGTAACTTTCAAATCTATGGAAACTGTAATTAATACATCAAGTTATTTGCATGAGATTAGCAACTTTTAGACCATTTCTGCCAGATGTGGCTAAAGGGATCTTTAATTTTAGTGTGTTCCATCCTCAGTGGGTATTTTCATTCATGTGAAAGCTTGCTTAAGAGCCACTCTGTGGTTGATGGATAGCAAGTCAGATACCAAGATAATAGAGCCTTATTTCCCTCCATATCCTAGCTGCACAAAGGTCATTCTGACCCCAGGAAAGGTTATACTGGCCAGTGTGTTAGGAGAAGGAAAACCTGGTTAAATAGTTCATTTCCATTTCATAGTACAGGCCTTGAAAATATGAAGCAGTAGATAGAACTTGTTTTTTTTTGCTTCTGCCAGCAGCGCAAAGTAGCATGAGTCACCCTTGTAAATAAAGATAACATTGCCTGCTTGCTTTTAAGGAATATATTCTTACTGTGGTCTTATAGTATTAACATGCTGAGAATTGTAAATTCTCTTTTTCTGAAATATCATTAGCGAGTGAATGTTTACCTTCAAGTTCAGGAAATATGGTTAGAAATATAAGTCATTTACCGAGAGTTAAGTAAAATTATGTAACTCTTTTAAGGTAGTAAAAGTGAAGCTAGAATTAGGCAAAAAATAACAAGTTAATCTCATTGGCTACCTTAAAATTCCAGGAGAGGGATCAATTACTTTGGGTGCTTACCAAAGAATTAGTAGAAGAGGGAGTATGTGAGTAGAACATTATAAAATTGAAGTATTTCTGCGAGTAAAGTGAAAGAACACAATCTTCTGGAAGTTCTGAATGATGGGATCTCAAGTATAGGCACTCCAGATCACAAAGTTCAGCAAATGGTAAATCGGCTTTATTGATAAATAGTGTAATTAGGCAGGCAACCTTGGAAAGTGAAGAGCCAATTAATAGGTTTTTAGCTAGGGGATGACACAATTTTATAAGGATTACTTTATTGTGGTTTTGTTACAGGACAGGGAGAGGGGCACTTCCAGAACCCCCCCCCAAACTGCCCGTTCTAAATAGGTTCTGCCATCCGCCGCATGAGGACAGAACATACAGAATATAAGACCTTAAGTGGAAAAGAGACTTTAATACAATTAGTGTGATAATACAGAAAAGACAAAGAATAGTTTCTAAACTAAGCACCCAAAGTTACCCATCACCTCGTGGGCAAAAGTCCACCCAAATGGGATTGGCCCAAGGCAAGGCCCGAAAGCCTGCCATGAGTTTAAAACACCTGTCGGCAGGGACCCATAGAAAAGGGTCAGAAACAGACAATTCTGGGAGTTAAAGAGCAAAATCAAAACCAAGATCAATGTTGCCATAGTCAACCTGCCCACGGGTCTCTCACCCACATCTGTTTCAAACAGTCCAGGCCAGTGCAGCTTCCTCACATGTCTCTCTGCTCCTTGTTCTTCTGGCTCTCCATTCTTCTCCCTTTCTTTCTTTCTCTCCTCTCTTGTCTTCTTATCTCTCCTGCTCAGCTCCACCCTCCCTTGGGTGGGACAGGGAACCTGGAACACTCCCCTTTCCTGAGAACCATGTTCTTACTGTTTGAAGGATGGACTCAAAGAGAATGACTAGAAATAAGATGATGTGATAAGATGTTACTACATAGACCCTCTTGTGATGAAATAAGACTTTGAATTATGATGATAGCAAAATAATGGAAAGATTGCAAAATAATGGAAAGGGGAGACTTCACACACAAACACAAACACACACACACACACACACACACACAAAACTGGTAGTTTGGTGACTGATATATAAAACCATGCAGATTCACTCCCCCCCCCCCCAGGATAATGACTCCTGAGTCAAATTCCTTGTGTTTTACTTCAGTTTTGACAAGTTAGCTGTGATTGTGTTACCAGATTGTTTGACTTTTGATAAATTCCCTTATAAAAGGGAAAATCTAGTGTGTAAATAAAAAAAGATTTTACTTATTGTCCTTGTTTGTCAGTATTGATTGGTATACAGTTTAGTGTTAGTTTCTCTTCTTTAGAATATTTTCTCTAGATTATTATTTGCTATTGGCTTTATTTTTGAAGGGGGAAACCATTTAGATTTTTTAACCATTTTAGCTACTAGGAGTTCAAATGCAATAATTAGAAGGGACACACAAATTTTGAAATAGTATTTTATGCCTCTTGATCTCAGGTACAAAACACGAGATGAAGCAGTTAAATAGCAAAGCAAGACAGGAGGGACAGAGAATTAAAGTAAGTGTTTTCTATATATTGCGTCTATGTTCCCATTAATCTCTGTTTTGTTATGTAACTGCTCCTTCTGAATGTTTTGAATGTGAAGAAAACTGTGGATGAGAAAAGAGTGCATTTTGAAGTTAGGTTTAAATAAACCCATGAGAAAGAATGTTTGTTACTCATGGTTGTATTCAAAAGATCACCTACTTATAATTGTAATCTTAATATTTCTAGATAAGAAAAAAAAGGGTTTATGATAATATAAGCTTTTTAAAATCTCTTCCAGCAGATATTTAAAATGAAAGAAATTACATCGTTTTCTGATTGTCCATTTTTCTATTTTTATCTCTTCAGAAGTTCTGTCTTTTCAGTCTGACCATTATTCCTTGCTATAAAACCTGTTGGATGCTCTGTGGTTAGAGAGTTTTTTTCAGGTTCTTGCCTCACAGAGTTTCACTTAATTTTGTATGTCCATGAAATACCACCTTTATCAGGATTGACTTTTACAGTTCTTAAAAATCTCATTGTTCAATCTTGAAAGTTAACAAGCAGAAGTCAAAACATATTAACCTTTGAGTCTTATGTCCCTTTTTATACTTATGAGGTCTTCCTTTCTGACAGTTTCTTTATTATTTTCTATAACTTTACATATTTCTTATGAGAATAAAATGGAGGGTAGATGCTGAATGAAGATATTTTTAGGTCCACAGCCTATTTTTATTAATAATAATCATAACTAGCATTTGTTACAACAGTTTGAAAACTTACTTATATGTATATCCTATTTTAACCTCATACCTGCTCATGAAAAATCATTTTAAAAAATCTGCCCATTTTATATGTGAGCAAATTGAGGTTCAGGGAAAGTGGATAATTTACCAGATTATATCCAAGGTTAGTAACTAGGCAGTATGATTCAAAATTATATTCTTTTCTACCATATCACACTTGCCAAATATAAAAAAAAACTTCAAAACAGTTGTTCTACCTGCTTATCTAGGACTTTCATGACAGATACTCTGCAAATTGCAATATGATGGTACTATTATTCTTATAAAATGACTATTTATGAATATATATATATATATGCATGAAAATATATACTGTAATGAATCAGGTAAGTTTGCTTCCTGGTTTCATTACTATATTTGATCTTAGAAAAGATAAGATACTTAATTTTTGAGCCTCAGATTTATCATCTGCAAAGGGACTTACCTCTTAAGAAGTGTGTGAGAATTAGAGAAAGTTTTATAAAACATTTAACATAATAACTGGGATTTAAAAAGTAATATCTAAGTGTTCATCTTTTTATGTTCAGTCTCATGAAAAGTTATAGATCCAGATACAACTTTACAAGCCTTGTATGCTCCTTATATAGGCAGCTGTCCTGAACCAGATGAGTAACCTGTTACAGTCTGTTTTTTCATTGTGATTTTATTTTATTTTATTTCTATTTTCTTAGATCATTGTTCTCCTGTTAGATATAATCTATAATTCTCCCATCACCATAGCACCTGTGAACCATCACCATAGTCCCATGTGCGATTTCCTCTCCTATTTTGACCCCTCTGGCTCCCCCTTCCATGCTGTTTGCCTCAAGATATGGTCAGCTTGCAAGTTTTGTGTTTTTCCTGACTCTTTGTTCAGTTTTCCTGTGTTCCTACCTATAAGTGAGCAATTCTACATTTTTCTTTTTTCCTTCTGACTTAGTTCACTTAGCATAATCCCTTCCACTTCTATACATGCGTGAGTTCATCTTTTTCGATCACTGAGTGGTATTCCGTTGTGTATATATACAATATCTTGATCCACTCATCTGTTTTGAGGCATTTAGGTTGTTTCCATATGTTGGCTATTGTAAATAGTGCTCCAATAAACATAGGAGTGCAGGTTTCCTTTCCTTTTGAATTAGTGTTTTTTGTGCCTTTTGGGTACATCACTAGTAGTGGAATCTCTGGGTCATATGGTAGATCCATTTTTAGAGTTTTTGTTTTTTTTTTATAAACACAGTTTTTAAAAAAGATTTATTTATTTATGCATACAAGAGCTGGGGTGTAGGCCAGAGGTGCTGGGGGTAAAAGGATTCACCAGAGACAGAGTGGGGAGCAGAACAGTCAGATCTACTGAAATAACTGTTGAGAGGAGCAGCGGGCAAAACAGGAGAGGTCTGTTGCTCCATGTGTGTTATCTCCCCGAGCGGGGACCAAACTCATCCTGCAGTGCCTGGCCATAGTTTGATAGTGCTGAGACTTAACCCCTTGCATCACCAGGGAGACCCTATTTTTAGAGTTTTGAGGGTTCTCCACACAACTTTCCATAGTGGCTGGACCAGTTTGCATTCCGCCCAGCAGTGTAAGAGGGTTCCATTTTCTCCACATCCTCACCGTCATTTGTTTCCAGTTTTTTTTAATGTGAGCCATTCTCATTGGTGTGAGGTGGTATCTCATTGTGGTTTTGATTTGCATTCCCTTGGTAATAAGTGATGTTCAGCATTTTTTCTTATGCCTGTTGGCCATTTGCATTTCTTCTTTGGAAGAGTGTCTTTTTAGCTCTTCTGCCCATTTTTGACTGTATTGTTTGTTTTGTTTTTGTTGAGTTGTGTAAACTCTTTGTAGATCTTTGATATCAGTTCCATGTAAGTGTGTGGTGTGCAGATATTTTTTCCCATTTCCTAGAGTGTTTCTTTGTTTTGGTTATTGTCTTTTTTGCTGTACAGCAACTTTTCAGTTTAATGTAGTACCAGCTGTTTATCTTCTCCTTTGTTTTCTTTGCTTCTGGAGCTGAATCCTCAAAAATGTTTCTGAGGTGTATATGATGGAGTGTTTTGCCTGTGCTTTCTTCTACTTATTTTATGGTTTCAGATCTTACTTTCAAATCTTTTATCCATTTTGAGTTGGCTTATTATTCTGTCTCCAAGTTATTTTTGCTTTTCTAAGTGCTTTAAATATAAATTTAAAACCAGCTTTTTACAAAGTTTTCTGTGATTTTGGCTATTGTTGCGTTAACTAACATTAAGAGGACGATATTTGATCTGTGAATGTGGTATATATCCTTATTAAATCTCTAATTTCTCTTAGTAATGTTTTATAGTTTTTAGTGAACAGATTTTATACATCTTCTGTTTATTACTTAAATATTTCATAATTTTTGATGCTTTTATAAATGTGTTTTAATTTAAATTTCTGATTGTTCATATCTAATGTAGAACTACAGATTTTTACATATTGGCCTTAAACCTTGCTCATTGCTAAACTCATTTTTTTGTAGCCCTTTTTTATACTTGCTGGAGGATTTTCTGTGTGGGCAGTGTGTCCTTATAAACAATCAGTTTAGCTTTTTCCTTTCCAATCTAGATTCTCCCTTTGTTGAAATGATTGTAATTTTTTGTACATTGTTGAATAGAAGTGATAGGAGTGGATATTTTTTCTTGTTCTTTATATTGGGAAGACAGTAATCACCATTAAGCATGATGTTATCTGTAGATTTCATTAATGTGATTAGGTTGAGCAAGTTTCCTTTCATTCTGTTTTGTTAAGAGTATCAGATACGGGTATCAGATTTCATTAACTGTCTCTTGTAGATCTTGAGATGGTCATATAGTTCTTTTTTTATTAGTGTGTAACCGTGGTAATTTTGTTGACTTTAAAAAAATTTTTGTTTTCTTTTTTTATATTTTTATATATATATATATTATATCTTTGTTCATTTTTTTTTCAATGTTTGCTTTGTTTTCTCAGGTGTAGTCCCCCTAGGAATTCCACTACCAATGCACCCATGCACCATGACTGATGTTTTTAAATGTTAAACCAGCCTACATTTCTGGGATAAATAACTCAGAGTTATTATATATTGTTGTTGCTGTTTCGGTGTGTGTATATCATCAAATTCTATTTGCTAAAATGTTAAGAATTTTTATATTTGAATAATACTGTAGCATTATTTATTTTCCCTTATACTGTCTTTGTCAAAATTTGTTATCTTGGTAATACTTACCTAAAAGAATCAATTAAGAAGTGTTACTTCCTTTTGTTAAAAAGGAAATATTATTTTGGAGGGATGTATATCCAAATAGAATCATTTCTTCTTCAGAAGTTTGGTAAAAATTGCCAGTGAGGATATGTGAACCTGTAGTTTTCTTCTGGAGATGAATTTTAATTTTATTAATGACTCTTCAAAATATTTCTTCTTGAATGAGCTTTTTTAGTTTGTATATTTTAAGAAATATCCTTTTTTCCATTTCATCTAAATTGAATTTGTCAGTATAACACAGACTTAATGACTTTAAATAAGGCATACTTAGTTTCTCCCAGTTTGTACAGTTGGAAGATTTGTTATAGCTTAGCTTGGTCCTTTGCTTTCAGGTTTCTGTATGCAAGGTTATGGCCAGACTGGGGTCTTTTCTGAAAGACTGACTGGGGAAGGATCTTCTTCCAAATTCATGTGCTTTTTGTTAGGAATCCAGTTCCTTTTGGGTTGTTGAGCTGAGAGCGATGTTTCCTATTGACTTTTGGCCAGAAGCTACCCTCATTATCTTGCCGGCTGGGCCGTTCCATCACAGCAGCTTACTTTATTAAAGTCAGCAATGAGGGCATGTGTTAGCAAGACAGAAAACAGGTAGTATGGAGCCCAATCATGGAAATGACATCCTATTACTTCTGCCATGTTCTATTTGGTTAGTACAAACCACATGTAAATTTTACTCACTGAAGCCAACTCATACTTAAGAGAAAGTAAATTGTATAGTAGTATGAATATTGGAACACAGAGAGCATTGAAGTCCATCTTAAAATGTACTTAATACAGTATATAGGTTCTGTAGTTACAATGCCTGTCTCTGATTTAATGAATTGTTTCTCTTTTATTCCTGATCAGATTAACTAGAGGTTTATCTATTTTAATGGCATTCTCAAAGAAGTAATTTCTGTTTTCACTGCTTTTCTTATATTTTTTAATGTTTTCAATGTATTTGATTTCTACTCTTACTTTGAGTTTAATTTGTTCTTCTTTTCTAATTTCTGATGATGGAAGTTCAGATAATTGATAAATATTTCATCCTTTCTATAGCATATACCACTATAAATTTTTCTCTGACCATGGTGTTACCTGCATCCCGTAATTTTTGCTGTGTTGTATTGTCATTTCATTCAGTTCAAAATACCTTATGAGTTTCCTGTTTATTTCTTCCTTGACTCATGGGTTTTTAGAAGTGTATGGTTTGATTTTGAAATATTTGGGGACTCTCAGGAAATATTTTTAGTATTGATATTTAATTCTAATTTGGTCAAAGGCATGCTTTGTATAGATCCATATTTCTTCTTTTTTTTAAAGATTTATTTATTTATGCATACAAGCTGGGGTACAGGCCAGAGGCGTGCGGCGGTGAGAGGGTTCACCAGAGAGACTGGGGAGCAGAACAGGCAGATCGAGGGGAATACACTGCTGAGGGGAGCAGCGGGAGGCAGTAGAGGTCTGCTGCGCCATGTGGGAATCTCCCTGGCCGGGCATTGAACTCGCCTCGCTGCTGCCAACAGCTCCACAACGCAGCACCTAACTGCTGCGCCACCAGGGAGGCCCGAGATCTATATTTCTATCTTATACTATTTTCCTCTTGACTGAAGGACTCTAATGTTCTTTGTTGTGTAGGTCTAGTGTAGTTGAAGTTTTTCATCTTACATGTGTCTAAAATAATCTCTGTTTAGAATATAAATAATGTAATATTTATAATTAATTTCTTCTACTTTTTCACAGTGAAAGAAACTGTAACTAAAACAAAAACATACCCCACTGAATGGAATATTTGCACACCATACATCTCACACAGGACTGATACCAAAGATCCTCAAAGAATTTGTACAGCTCTGCAGAAAGAAAATAATCCAATCAATAAATGGACAGGGGAGCTAAGTAGGCATTTCTCCAAAGAAAATATACAGATGGCCAACAGGCACATAAAAAAATATTCATCATCACTTATCAGGAAATGTAAATCAAAATCATAATGATATACCACCTCACACCTCTCAGAATGACCCACATCAAAAAAAAAAAACAACAACAAAAAAAAACCAGAAATAGCAAGTGCCTGCGAGGATGTAGAGAAGAAGCAATTGTGTTACACTGTTGGTGGAAATGTAAAGTGGTTTAGCCCCTATGGAAAACAGTAGAGATGTTTCTCAAAAGATTAAAAATGAATCTTCCAAATGACCTATCAGTTTTGCTCCTAGAATACAAAAACACTAATTCAAAAAGAAACCTGCACTCCCTTGTTTTTTGCAACACTATTTACAGTATCTAAACTATAGATATAATTTAAATGCCCCAAAATGGATGAATGGATCAGGTAGATGTGGAATATATGCATAGTGGAATATTACTTATGTGTAAAAAGAACTTAAACTCTTAACCATTTGCAACATGGATGGAGCTAGAAGGGGCTATTATGCTAAGTAAAATAAGTCAGAAGAAGAAAGACAAGTACCACAGGGTGTTACTTATATGTGGAATATAGAGAAACCAGAAAGTCTGATAAGGTCAAAGTAAAAAACTAAGTCTTGAAAACTGGCTATAGAATGGAGACAACACAGTGGACTATGGTAGTGGACTGTGAGTGCTTTGGTGATGGGTGCAGTATGATAGCAGCATCTGAAAGGTGTGTGGGGGAGAATCCTACACTTTTAAAATGTGAACAAAAACGTAAACCAACATTACCTCAGTAATAAATACATGAACTTCTTTTCCACCCCCGCTACATATAGGTCTCTCTCTTTCCCTCTCTCCTGTTCCCATCATAGGATTTACTTTGTTTCCCCACTCTCAGGGATCATTGTCCTATATTTCCATGTTCAGTGTCTCAAATTTGTTATGTTGAATATTTTGTGTTTCAGGTGTGACAGTTAATCTGATCTCTGTTACTCCATCTAATTCACCCAGTTTGAAATTGTAAGTGGAAATGTAGCTTTTGGCTAGACTGATCTGATAAGGACAGCGGTTTGTTTCATTATTTGAAACCCTCGGAGCTGCACATGATGAATGAAAGTAGAAATGAGCCTGCATTGTGAACTTATCTTACATAAGACTGAAAGTAATGGTTTGTTCAAAATATCTGAGAATTTTGATACTGTGTTCGCTTTATGCAGTTACTTTCCTTATTACCAACTGTCCGCAAATATTTGACTACTGATATTTTATATTAAAACCCAAAAATCTATTCTTTAATATAATAAGATTGGGTATCTGTTATTAGCTGAGTGATCATAGTCATTTCCCTTGACTTCCCTGAAATTTTTCCCTTCAGACTCTAAAGTGAGACCTCTCTATCAAATTGTTGTAGGCCTCTACTGCTTTGCAAAAGGAGAAGGTTGGTGAAGACACACACCGACATAGGCACAGGTGGGCAGAAGGGCTGCTGCCATCATGATAGTTTTGATTTATGTATATTGTGAAATGATAGCCATAGCTCTTTCCATGCCTAATGTAGCCATCGCTGTGGTCCCAAGAAGCATCTGAAGCAAGTTACAGCTCCAAAGCATTGGATGCTAGATAAACTGACCAGTGTGTGTGCTCTTCATCCATTCACCAATTCCCACAAGCAAAGAGAATGTCTCCCTCTAATCATTCTCCTAAGGAACAGCCTTAACGATGCTTTAACAGGAGATGAGGAAAAGGGGAGAAAACTCAAATAAATATGATTAAAATCAGAAAGGAGAAGCTACAATAGACACAGCAGAAATCCATACCATAATAAGATTATTCTGAACACGTATATGCAAACAATGTTTTTTTGCAGACTGTGATTTTGAGCATTCTGATCTTTTGAGGAATTAAGTTATTTTGTTGTTTTTACTGCATTACAACCAGGTCATTTAGATGCCCTCTTTCTTGGAAAGGAGTTTTGTAGCCTTCATTCATTCCCTCCCTACACCCCTGCCTTTGGCAACTACCCGCGTGTTCTCTGTAGCTTGTTTTTTTTTTTTTTTTTTTTTTTTAAAGAATCATGCAGTCTTTATCTTTCTTTGTCTGACTTGTTTTCATTTAGCACAATGTCCTCAAGGCCCATACATGGTCTTGCAGATGGCAAGATTTTATTCTTTTATGACTGAGTAATAATTCATTATATGTAAATACACCATCTTTTTTTTAAATCAATTTATCAATTAGTGGACACTTAGGTTTTTTTTCACATCTTAACTGTTATAAATAATGCTGCATTGGGCATGGGGGTGCATATCTCTCTTCAAGTTTAATAACTTTCTAGTCTTTCCTATAAAATTTTCACAGGTTTATTATTAATATATACTAATTAATTTGGACTCTTATTTTACCTATCTAATATAATAAAATAGACATTTAATATGTGGGACTGGTACCTTAAAAATTATTTTAGACTATGTGATTGTACTGAGTGTAAGAATATTGTTTTGTTTGTTAACTGATGTCCAGTGTGGCAATTAGTGCTTCTTAATTCAAGGGCTTTAATAAAATTATATTGTTCCTAGAATTGATTTAAATTTATTTCTCAAATATCAGCAAACATTAAAAAATATATATTGAAAGGTTATATGTTCAGTCATTACACTGGTTAACACTGAGATCGTTACTGACTTAAAAATGTCCTAATCTGTAGTATCTTGGTATGCTGAACATGAATATAACCCTGAAAATTTTTTATTAGCTTTCGTTTTGAAGATATTTCATATAATTTATTTTGTATGTTTCATCGTGTAAATTTATCCAGTAGGACTGCAACAACATCCTAAATCAACCTAGAATGATGTAATATTGCATCTCGCATTGCATAATACTATCATGCACACATCATCTAGAGTTGATTGCATCATTTTCTGATGCAGTACAGTACTACTGCCAGGCGGCTACTAAGGTAAGCTGACGTCAGCAGTGCACTATAGAAAGCCCTATCGGAAAGGTTGAGCATAGAAAATATTTCAGACTTTGTACGAAACAGTTTAAGCTACTGTTCCATAGAACTGTTATTATTTTATCCAGTTAGGCCCAATACGGAACAGTATGCCTCGAAAGTGCATTAATAGCATGGACAATTTCTGCTCTTTGTGGGGAAGTGACATTTGCCAACCAAAAGAAAAGTATCACTTCTCAAGTGAAGAAAGCTTATCATCTTTACTTTGGGTTGCAAGGCTGGTGACCAAGACAAACCTTGGGCCCCACATATATGCTGTGCTACATGTACAACACAGCTTTCACAGTGGTTCAGTGGCAAAAGACCATCCATGCCATTTGCAGTCCCCATGATGTGGAGAGAGCCAAGCAACCCACATAAAAGACTGTTCCTTCTGCTTGGTTCCTCCTCTTTCTGGCAGAATAATGAAGCAAAAGAAGTCGAGAATGGTCAACACAAACTTTCCATCTACATTGAGACCAGTTCCACATGGTGAGGGACTTCCTATTCCAGAACCTCCAGCAGAATATTCTCTTGATTCTTCTGATGAGGACGAAGGTGAGCCGACCTGTTCTCCTGTTCCATCAGCATGCAGTGATCCAGACTTTCACTGTGGTGCATCATCTACCCCACACAGACTAACACAGAAGAACTCAATGACCTGGTTCGTGATTTAGACTTATCCAAGAACAAGGCAGAATTGCTAGGATCAAGACTCCAACAATGGAATCTTCTAGAGGATGTCACAATTACTCTATATCGAAAGCGTCACCAGCAGTTGGAGCCTTTCTTCAGAAAGGAAAGTACTCTGGCATTCTGTTCCGATAATGAGGGTCTCATAATGCCTTAGAAATCACTCATGACCCACAAGAATGGAGACTATTTCTAGACTCTTTGAAACTGAGTCTTAAGGCTGTGCTTTTGCACAGTGGAAACAGTCTGTCCACTTCCTTCATTACCATCTGTATTTCTTCCCTGAAAACTGTGGTATGGTTAGTGATGAACATGGCAAACGTTTTCATCAAGATATCGCATCAGGGCCTCCCTGGTGGCGCGGCGGTTGAGCGCTGCGCTGTGGAGCTGTCGGCAGCACGCCATGCGAGTTTGATGCCCAGCCCGGGAGAGTTCCGCATTGTGTGGCAGACCTCTCCTGCCTTGCCCGCTGCTCCCCTCAGCAGTGTATTTCTGATCTGCCTGTTCTGCTCCCCACTCTGTCTGTGGTGGGCCCTCTTGCTGCCCCGCACCTCTGGCCTGTACCCCAGGTTGTATGTATAAATAAATAAATCTTTAAAAAAAATTAAAAAAAAAAGATATCCATCAATGGAACAAAGATACCAGGGAAAATGGTCCACTACAATGCTGGCTGACTACTGCTGGACACTCCCCAGAGATGCTCCTGAACAGCTGTACAAGAGACAAGCGAAGAAATCTAAGAAGTAGTCTATGACTTGATTTTTTACAGGTATTAACCGTAAGCCTATTACTATTGGCATGCATTTCGTGATATAAACATCAATTTATTGCAGATACAAAAAAAAACTAGAGCCAAAATTATAATTTGACAGTCAGATTTGTGTTGAGAACATACAGATTGATAAGAAATGACTAATTTTATTTCAGTAACATGACTTTTGTAAAAATTTGTTGACCAGTGTTATCTGTAAATATACAGTAGTATTAGATAAAAGAGTAAAATATTGTAAAATCAATTTTTTGCAGAGTACCCTTGTCTTATTTATTTATTTATTTATTTATTTATTTATTTATTTATTTATTTATTTATTTATTTATTGCATACAAGCTGGGGTGTAGGCCAGAGTTATGGGCTGGTGAGAGGATTCACCAGAGACACAGTGGGGAGCGGAACAGGCAGATCTATCAAAGTACACTGCTGTGGGGAGCAGTGGGCCAGGCAAGAGAGGTCTGCTGTGCCATGTGGGAATCTCCCTGGCCTGGTATCGAACTAGTACTGCAGTGGCTCTGGATAGATTCATAGTGGTGTGCTTAACCCGTTGCACCACCAAGGAGGCCCACCCTTAACTGTCTTATACTGAATTTTCCCTGTTTGTGTAATGTATGAACAGGACAGTGAATAATGGTCTGCAACTGTGAGCTCTTTAGGACTTAGTGGTGTGCTAATAGTACTAATAAATGGAATAATGGGACTAATATTTATCATATACCAGGCCTTATCACTGCAAGATAAAACAGATCAGTTCTTCTCAAACTTAAATTTGAATATAACTCCCTTGAAGATATTCTCAAAGTGCGGATTCTCACTCTTTAGTTGTACAATGTGCGCCAATTTCAGCTCTCCCAGTATTTGCCAATGTTAGTGTGAGAAACACATTTTTAGTACTGAGGGCCAGTATTTCTTAAACTATTTGTGAAGGATCTTTTTAAAAATATTATTTAATATGCTGTAAAATAATACTTTTTGAAAATGTAATCAAGAATAAGTTCACAATAATCAAAATGGGGGAAATTGTTTTTAGTGTTTATGTAGCTCAAAAACATATTTTAGTGACGTAATATTATTTTATAACATAGATTTCAGATGTGCATGATTATATTGATATAGCATCTGTATATAGTACATTATGTTCACCACAAAAAATGTTTATATTCTTCACCATATAGTTCACTTCTTTTACCCAACTTACCTATCCTCCTAATGTAGTCTTTTAACAAACCTTATATGCAAAGTCAGGATGTTAGTTCAGGAATAAACAGATTTCTTCCAAACTTTTTACGTATATGCCTATATTCTGTAGTACAATTTTTATGGTAGTTTTGTAAAATGCAAGTGTTGATTTTTTTTTTTTTTTTATATTGCACAGCAAACACAAAATTGCTCTGCCAAATTACCTAAAACCACTTCTGAAGCTTCTTTGGTTTACCTTTTTTTTCTTTTTTAAGATTTATTTATGCATACAGGGGAGACCTCTCTGGGTAGCTCCCTGGTGGGGGGGGGGATGGAACTTGTGCTGTAGTGCCTGTGGATAGCTTGATAGTGCTGAGACTTAACCCCCTCAGCCACCAGGGAGGCCCTGTTTACCTTATTGATGTTGATTGTTAACAAGCCATCCTTGGTCCAGCATTAGTCAACAGAATGTACTTTGAGTAGTACTGACATAGATTATTAGGAAATAATTTAAAAGAAAGGAATTGTTAAAGAAAACAAAGACTCTGAGTCATTTTAAGTGATGTGGTTTAAAATATGTTTGGTTTTGCTTTTGTAAATTCTAATTAGAGTACAAAAGCCATTAAAGATTTTTAATGTTTTGTAATTTTTAAGTTACGGGAGAAAGCACTTTTCTCCCATTACATCGTGCCTTATTTTTTTCCCTTTAGAATATGTGGGATTTTTCAAAACTATATAGTAACACTAATGTAACCTTTCAGCGAACCTTTTACAGCCAGGTGTCTGTTTTAGGTGTAAACTAAGCTAATAGTTAAGTTTTGCCAAAAATATATGTGGTGCATTATATTTCATAATATACTATTTTAAGGTAGATAATTTTTTAATTTAGTTTACTTTTCACTGTTTTTAATATTTGTTCTAAATGAAGAAACAGTTTTGAACTGTAGGGAACTAAACCTCTAAATTTTGTCAATTAATGTCATAAGAGACAAAGTCTAACCATTAGAAACAAACAGAACTTTGTGCTTTCTTAAATATTAAAATAAAATTATTCAATTAAGTTTAAATTATTTAAATTAAATAATATTTAAATTAAAATATTCAAACAGTATTGCTTTATAGCATCACAGTAATATGCTTCTCTGAGCTTAGTGTCTCATTTTGGGCAGAACCCAATAGTACTTGGGGCTAAATTTTTTTTTTAATTGAGTGGCGTCTCATTCATTCAAATATTATTTTCTTATATTCTTATACTAGTCCTCCCAATACTGCTCATTTATTATCTTACAAAGTAGCCACAGTATTATTAATTTACCTTTTTTTGTCTTTGAGTTGTATGTAGAAAATAATTGTAGTGTAGATATATTCATAGCTTTCAAATAATTTGTATTACTTTTAAAAAATTTTTCTGATGAAAAATTTATCATCACTTGCATTTTCTTTATATGTAATATATATTTAGCTGCTTTTTAAAAAGAATTACTTACGTTTATATTTGTAGTGGAAGGTTATTCCTCACTTTTTAAAAAAAATACTTTTATTTATTTATGCATACAAGAACTGGGATGTAGGCCAGAGGTGCTGGGGGTGAGAAGATTCACCAGAGACAGAGTTGGGAGCAGAACAGGTGGATCTACTGAAATACACTGCTGAGGGGAGCACCTGGTGAGACAGGAGAGGCCTGCTGTGCTATGTGGCTTAGCTTCCTGTCCTGGGGTTGAACTCAGGTTGAAGTGGTTTTCAGTAGCTTGATAGCGCTGAGACTGTAAACCCTGTGCCACTAGGCACTGCCCTTATTCACTTTTTATACATCATATCGTAATGGATCCATGATTTTGCTAGAGCAATTTCTCAAGTCATTGCTGAAGAAATTAGCTTTCAAAATTTGTATGGAGGATGGTAGTTGAATTCCAGACATCCTTGGCTTATAAATTCTTATTTAAGTATAAAGACAATTCAAAATTGAATATTCTAGGAGATAAGGGAACATGCAGTATGGAAAAGTTTGCCAGAATTCAGTCTTTTAGAAGCATTACAGTCTTTTAGAAGCATTTTATGGTGAACTGAATATCAAGGATTCTAACAAGAACTTTAGGAGCAAGAGTTCTTTTATATAACGCATAAAACTGGTGTAGAATAGTGGAAAGCTTTTTGCTGAGACTTAGTATTTTCATTTAAATCTTTAATCTTGTTTAGTTTCAGCTTTAATTTTTTAATCTGTAAAATGAAACCAGTCTTTGCCTCACTAGTGCCCTAGTTTTAGTTTTAGATCCCCAGTGAATGACATGAGGTTTCATATGGCATTCTTATTATCCCCTCTTGCCAATCTTTTACTTCCAGATCTTTAGCAAGAGACTCAGCTTCACTAGTGAGCTACTTATCTATATCGCAGACAAAATGAGTGTGAACTAGATGGTGTTTTGTTATTCTGAAGTCCTATCCTATGTAACACTTGGATTCAGTACTGTATTTTTGACTTTCCCAATTTTAATATAATTTTTTTCCTGTGTGGCATAGAGATGTTTGCATTTCTCCATATAGTGAATGAACTTTGAGCAGGTATAATTCAGAGACCCTTCTGCTTGTAAACACAGTATACGGTAAACTGGAGGCATAAGGGCATCAGTTATCATTGCATCGAATAGGATAGCATTAGCAGTTATTTGGATAAACTTGAATATATGGATGGATTCAGCTTAGAATTGAACCTATGTAAATTTCTTTAGGTGATCTTCTAGGATATCATTTTCAAAAGTATTTCATGCCCTTATTCAGCATTTCATGTATCCACTGTATTTTGTGAGTACCCATCTACCTTAAAAGATGCTAATTTTCCTTCTCACCCTGCCCATAACTACTCAAGACTTGATCTTCAGTTTGGGGTCATAATATTTTTACTAAAATACTTCTTAGTATTCATAAATGAAAGGTTACCTGGACAGGTAGGTTATTCATCCTTTCAAGAAAAATCGTAAGCACTCAATTACATACAAACTTTTGTGCTGGTGTCTTTTGGGCTCATAAAGAGAAATAAAGCATTCTTGCCCTTCAGGAATTTGTGGATCAGGATGACAAAATCAGTTTCACTCTCAAGAAAAGATTTGTTTTAAAAGTATAATCTTATTTATCTAGACATTCATTTTGGCAGTTTATCCTAGGTGTAAATAATGAAATACAACAAGGACACCTTTTTCTCTTTCAGAGTTCATCTGTCATTTCTACTTATTTTCATTTTGCTTCTGAAGTTGTGATCACTCATTTATGGTCATTCTCGCAGAGCCTCCGGAGCTTTCTGGTGACTCGTGGCTTTTAACAGTCTGCTGACTTTGACAACTTTTAGATACTATAGAATTTTAATATTTGGTGTGAAATTTTGTGGTTCTTTAAATAGCAAATGTGGTTACTTTGTTCTATCCAATTAGATAAGCCTTATTAACTTTTTTCCTGCTAGTTACCGGGTATTCTATGAAAAGCTGACTTAAAATTTATAATATCTAAAGCTCTGCAGCATTTTAAAGATTTAACAGCTGAAGCCTCCTATCCATCTGTCATTTATTGAGCACCTGCTATGTGTGTGACAGCCATTGTTCTGAGGATATAATTGTGAAAATGGCAGACATGGTGCCTGCCTTCTCAGAATTTGTAGGACATAACAATCCCTGTTAATAATAATAATGTCTAGCTTGTATTGTGTGCTTACTATGTACCAGGCACTTTCCCAGCTGTTACATATGTTAACTTACTTAATGGTTATAGTATGCTGTGAAATGAAGGTAGTATTATTACTGTCACCCTTATTTTACAGATAAGGAAATGAGGTAATCAAGATTACTTTGCTCCAAGTCACAATTAGTATGTAACGAAGATGAAATTCAGATTTACCAGTCTGGCTTTAAAAATTCCACATTTATCCCCTACACTGTACTGTGCAATTATAACAGACTGTTATAATTTAAATGCATGGTTAAATAGGTAATGTATGAAGAGTGATGTGATGTGATGAAAATGCTTACTGCTATGAGAGGTCAGAATGTGTTCAACTCATTTGGTCTTATTTGGGTCAGGGATAGCATTTCTTCTTCTTCTTTTTTTTTTTTATTAAAGATTTATCTATTTATTACATACAAGCTGGGGTGTAAGCCAGAGGTGTGGGGGAGTGGTCAGAGGATTCACCAGACACAGAGAGAGAGTGGGGAGCAAAACAGGCAGATTGACTGAAATCCACTGCTGAGGGGAGCAGTGGCGGAGGCAGGAGAGACCATGTGGAAAGCTCCCTTGCCAGGGATCGAACTCATGCTGTGGTGGCTGTGGATAGTTGATAGCTTCATAGTGCTGAGACTTAACCTGTTGAGCCACAAGGGAGGCCCCAGGGAAAACATTTCTGAGAAAGTAAACCTTCACTGAAAGAGCCTCCCTCTCTCCTCTTTTTAACTTATTGATCAGAATTGTAAATATTTCAAAATGGATTTAGACAGTGGTTTTCATACAAAGAAAAGGCAACATAGGTTAGGAAAATCTTGAGTTTATTTTCAACTTGGGAAGGTTCTTTGGTGGTTACACCTTATTGATTAGATGAAAAAAAGTTTTTCATGAACTATTTAAAAAATAGTCAAAGGAAAGATATTTGAGGAGATAATCAGAGGAGAATGAACACTATTATGTAGGTAACATTAGGGATTTTGTTTTGTTTTTGATGTAGCAGAAGATTTGATTGATTATATGCTGCTTAAATTAGTTTTAAACCTGTAACTTGATTAATCACTTCATGTCTGTTCTCATATCCTAGCAGGAATTAACATTTCTAAATTCTGTACCATGAGGTGAGCATGGAAAAGAGTATAAAGTACATTTTATAGCATACATTTCAAAGCTTTTGTTAAGTGTTGCACTGTCATAGATGGGACTATTTAAGATTGACAAATTGTAATTAAGACAATTTTAAGTAGAGAATTGAACAGTTTTTATAATTAATGTATCAACTGATTTATCCATTAATCTTTTGAATGCTTTCCATTTTTATAAGACAGAAATAATAATTCTTCTGGGTGTATTTAGAAGAATTTTTGTGGTTAGCAGCAATATAATGAGGGCTTAAAAGCCGCGATGATAGGTGATTCTGGTAGTATTGCTCTGTCTTTCACATTGTAGTGTTTATCTTCTCTTATGTATCAAAATCTCATTTTTGTTAGTGGTTATTTTCATGGTAAAACCATTTTACAGAATTCAAGATGTTAATTAGGAGCCCCAGGGGGTTAGGTTTGACCCCTTTTATTAGCATGATAAGTCCCTATCAGTTGAAAATATGCACCATGATAGTTCTGTATTTAATGATCTCAGTGGTTTACTTCCTTTATATTCCAAAATTGAAATAACATGAATTTATTAGTCCCGTTGGCTGACCTGCTTAGACTCCTTAACTGCTGCTTGTTTGATTTTTGTTCCTTTCTTTTCACATCAACACTTCCCTAAGTCCCGTCACCTTTTGCTGCTTTTGCTTTAGCTCTGGCAGGTCACTATATTTCTCTGCACCCTTCCCTACTTTTCTGTCGCCCCCATGATTCCATGGTTATGGCATTCTCTCTTTTTAGCTTGTCTGCTTATGGGCATCCATGCTTATTGCCTAATTCCATGTAGTACTTAGGGAGGCTGCTATTTAAACTTCTAGTTGATCAACCCATCTCTTTTAAACCTCTGACATCTGTCTTCTTAAATTTATATGGATGAATAAAATCTACCTACATAAACATATTTGTTTTTCTAATTGCTAATTTTGGGGCTTTCCCCCAATTTATACTTATCCAGAAACTTCTCTTGTTCTAATGAGGTTCTGGAAGAGGAGTACCTGGCTATCACCTTTCTAGGCTTGCGTTTTTCATTTATATATGAAGGAGATCTTTATTTCCATACTGTCTAGGTTCTTGTTAGAAGTGTGGTTTGTGAACCAGGAGCATCAGAATCATCTGTTAAAATACAGAATATACCGGAGGCGTCTTAATCTGCATTTTAACAAGATCTCTAAACACCTGATCTGAACATTGCGGTTTGCACAGCACCGTTCTTGGTATCATCCGGCTAGTTGACACATAAATGCTGAGAGATTCTGTGTACATTTCTGGAATTGATCTTAAACACCTATTGATCATATGTACATGTGTATTGCTTTGTAATTTACAAATTTTTTGGTAAATTACAATTTACCAAAATTATTCTCTGGGTAGATACCACTATCTAGAAGCAATGACAAGAATAGTCTCAAGTAGTAGTCAGTTCTAGGCTTTTAAGTGACACTTGGGCATGTATTAGACCTTAAAACTATGAAATTTAAAATTGTAGTTTCTTTGCTCCTTCCTAAAGCATCAGTTTGCATCTTGGACTTTGACTTTTCTTTTTTTTCTTTCTTTTTTTTTTTAAAAAGCTCAACCCATTGCCAGGTATTTAATTATTTATTAAATTTTGCATACAGGCTAGGGTGCAGGCCAGAGGTGTGGGGCGGTGAGAGGGTTCACCAGAGAAAGAGTGGGGAGCATAACAGGTAAATCAGCTGAAATACACTGCTGAGGGTAGCAGTGGGTGAGGCAGGCGAGGTCTGCTGTGCCATGTGGGATTCTCCCTGGCCTGGCATAGAACTAGCACTGCAGCTGCCGATAGCTCCACAGTGCTGTGCTAACCCGTTCGCCGCCAGGGAGGCCTGGGCTTTGGCTTTTCAAAAAAAGTGTATGCACTAAGATGAACCTTTGAGGTGTTAGAAAAAAATTATTCAAATTTGGTTTTAATTTTTATCTTAAATGAGGGAAAATAGGCCTTACTGATACTTGATATGTGGATTAATAGTGTATATGTATATATTTACATACAATTATTAATACATTTATTGAGGGTCCTTATTCAAATCTTGTTTGTAGTAGTTTTTACATTTGTATAGATTCCTATTCTGTGTTGTAGAATGATAGTCCCAAATTTTATGAGTGCACTAGGAAATAATTCTGTAATAAACTCTATGCTATATCCTGTAATATGTGAGTGCATACAGACAATAGATAGTAACACTTTTATTTTTGTATGTTTGATAGGAAAATAATTCTTGTGTTCTCTTGGGCAAAAATATTTATGGAAGCTTAGAGATAGATACCCTCTACTCTAAACTGATACTCCATATAATCTGTGATTTTTTAAAAAAGATTTATTTATGCATACAAGAGCTGGGGTATAGGCCAGAGGTGTGGGGTAGTGAGAGGATTCACCAGAGACAGAGTTGGGAGAAGAACAAGCAGATCCACTGAAAATACACTGCTGAAGAGAGCAATGAACCAGACCAGAGAGGTCTACTGTGCCATGTGGGAAGCTCCCTGGCCAGGGATCGAACTTATGATGCAGTGACTGTGTATAGCTTCATAGGCTGAGACTTAACCCCTGGTGCCACCAGAAAGCCCCCCCCACTAATTTGTAATGTTAATACACCATACTAAGTCATTTGAGGATATCCTACAACTAGATATATTTGTGTTTTGGGTTAGGAAATACTGTTTTTAAACTTTAGTGTTTTAATATTCATAGCCATGAAGGAAAACATTCTTTTTATTTTACTTCAAGAGTGAAAAGAGTTGAGCACATATGGTTTAATCTTTCATTAGCCTTTGCTATTCTGATGAAGTATGAACAATGTGACTAACCTGAAAATGCATTTCTGTTGGCTTTTTGCCTAGAGTAATATCATTATTTAATGATGACAAACTATATTTCAGTGATTGTTGAATAGTTGTCCGTGCTTTATTTTGACTACATATGCCTAAAGATGGGAGGGAGAGGCAGAGAGAAATCCAGATATATGTGATATAGCAGTGTGTCACTTGGCATTTCAAGAGTATGAAACCTTAAGCAACAAAACTAAACTTCAAGGAGTGGCCTTAGCCAGGAGCTATTCTGTTTTGTACATAGCTTCTGCTGCATGTTGCTATGGCAAATGGGACTAGAGTTGTGGTTACCAGAGGACATGACACCCTTGTGGTCATAACCAGGTTGTAAATGTCATCTAAATTCTTCTTGCATGTCTATGGCAAATGTATCAGTGATTCTAGAGGAGATAAAAGTTAAACAAAGATTCAGTTGGGAGTTAGCACTCCCAGAAGGTTAGTTTTAAAACAGAACAGCAGAAGGAGTTGTGACATGCATCCACAAGCAATTGTAATGGTGTGACAGTTATTTAGCCCTCAGTTCCTAGCCCTTTGGTTGAACTGACAACATGCTTGCAAAGATAGTGAGGCCTGTTTCATCCCTATTGATGTCTTTTTGTGCGTTAGCCAGAAGTCTGGGTAATGATAAATGTTCAGTGATTGATGATTTTGTGGTCCCAGGAGTTTCTGGTTTCTGTGAGCCAGGCAGTTTTCTTTCTTGTTTAGGCCTCTTCTGGGTGTTTCTAATCTTTGTTAAAATGTTGTTAGTTGTCAGAAGGTAGGTATCACCTGCAGTTTTGATTAACTAGGATTTAAAGCCTTGTTTCAAAGTAATATGATTTTGGAGGTGAAGCTATAAGTAGAACATATGAGAGTCTGAGAACCAGAACAGTTTTAATCCATGGGGGTTCTGTCACAATTACTGTAAATTTTGTAATTATTGTAAATTTTGCTATCTTCTCCCACCCCTTGCTTTTAAGGAGGATGTTTTAAGCTGTAAGGAGAAATTTAATAAAACTATTATGAATGAATAACATTAGCTTTATTGTTTTCATGGTGTAGCAATTTCTTTTCTGACTCTTAAATCAACTGGTTCTTATGTTTTCCTTTTTTAATGACTCAGTTTCTATGGAAGTATTTCTTGTTCCATTATTAGAAGAGGTATAAACACTTTTTTTTTGGTTAAATGCTTGACATTTAGGAAAGGATTTGTTTTTAATATATTTGTGTATTCTTTATATTTTTTAATAAGTAAAACTTGTAACTGTCTAACCCTCTATTAGTATGTTATGAGAGCAGGAAGAAAGAGGATGTAAACAAACCTTTCCCTAGTTTATCACAACTCAGAAGTATATTTTCTTAGTTCTTTTTTTTTTTTAATGATCTATAGAACTTTTCTTTTGGATGCTAACAGACTGTAGGGATAACTTAAGATCAGTAAAAAACTTTTTCTGTAAAACCTTAAAAAAGAATAAAAGGAGCACTTCTGCTATTTAGTTTTTCAAGTAATGATCAGGGAACTTGGTTAGGAATAACCAGTTGTAAGTCTGTATATTAATTAGGTGAGTGTCATTATGCTCAATTAGCAGAACTGCCAAATAATCTCTTTAATACTCCGGTCTTTTTTTTTCCCCTAGGGTTTTACAGACAGCCCTCATTTCAGTGATCACTTGAATGACAGTCGATTAGGGGCCCACGAAGGCTTGTCCCCAACACCTTTCATGAACTCAAATCTGATGGGTAAGTTGTTAATTCTCTTCAAAGCCTCTTTGGTCAGCGACATTTTTTATCCCCTTGTCCAGGAAGGACACATAAGTAAAAGAAAGATTTTGAGTTTTTATGAACATCTGGGCTTACCTTGTTTAACTCAGTTTGAGAAGCAAATATGCAGAATTGTGGATGCTCTCTTAGAGCATTATTGTCATTGTTGTCAAAAAAGGAAGCAGCAATATTTTAACGGTCGGTTGGTCGGTAGGTCTTTGTGACCTCCAGCATTTATTAGTTTTTGCTTTCTGAGCAGAGAAGTATTTCCAAGACATTTATGACTTATTTATCTTACTAGTTGTATGTATGTGGTAGTTTAAAATATGACAAGCAGTGATTTAAGATAGATTTTTACTCATATTGGTTGATCTTTTGACACTCTTGATTAAAACGTAACAGTATGTTTAGATATTGTGGCTTTTGTTTCAAGCGCTTAGGTTCTTACTGGGTTTTTTTAAAGTTTTATTTTGTAAAAGTAAAGTTGTTCTTTGAAGAACATTACCTACCACCTAAACATGGTCATCATATTTTCACAAAATGTTTCAGGTTAGCCATTCTCTGTATCCCCTGTGCTCTGTGAAACTTCCCTCCCTATCCCCCTACACCCATGAAAATTTATAGCTCTTCAATCTGAAATGATAAACCCAAGCTATTTTTTTCCAGTTTGGATGCCACTCTTTTTTATTTTTTTTTTTAAGCACTAATTTTACCATTTTGTAGAACTTGATTCAAAAGACTCTGCTTTATGGCATTATTTTTCTGTCCTGTCTGGGGCTGAACACATTACAAAAGATTTATTTAATCTGTCTTACTGGTTGTCAAGGGCATCATGTAAATATAGAAGGTTTTTATAATTGACATTGATTTCATTACTTGCTCTGTTTCTTAAGGATGTGACCCATATTATGATCTTAGAATTGTCCTTTTAAGACACAGCCATGCTAATCTAAGTGGATTACCCAAATCCAAAATCCTGGTGGTCTGCAATTTCTTTATAAATGATTTTGCTTTGTATGGTCTTTGTTTATTTCCCTTATCCTCTGTAAAGTGTTTGAGGAGATACTATCTGATGTTCTGGTATGGATTTTGCCTAAGACAGTTACCAATTTAAAGCCATAGTCATTGAGTATGAAACAAGAATTAAAAAAACGTGATCAGCAATGACATTTGTGTTTGAAATCACAAGTTGTTGCAAATGAAAACTCTAGTATTAAATACATAATTTTCATTCCAGGTGAAAATCAGAATTAAATTTAGAAGAAAATAATTGATCCTAGCATTTGGCCAGAAGAAACTTTCTAATTTATGTTTTGAATTTTCTGTTGAGCTTACCATCAAAATAAAATACATATGACACTCCAAATAACTTCCTTTTATAGTATTAACTTTTCAAGTAGCATTTAATTTATAGTGAATGTGCTAGAACAAGCTATAGCCATTGTTCTGTAATTTTAGATTGAGCTAAGCTTCCTTAATTGAAGCCATAACTCTGAAATGTGAAAAAGCAGGAATTGCCCTTTTTTATACTTAGTTTCTTACCTTTATTCTTAGCGCACAGAGATGATTGTAAAGCTTTGTAGAATTGCATCATTAGCGTGGCTTTGAGCCAAGGTAACTGTTAAAATTGTGGAGGGTAAGTGTGGGAATTAAAAGATTTCTAAGAAGTATATATATATATATATATAAAAGTCATTTAGTCTGAGAAGTTTTTAACTAAAATGTTTCTATAATTCAGTTTGAGGTAACATTTTCTTAGTTGGACAAATTATGAGCATATATGTTTGTTCATTTCTTCAGCTTATAAATAATTATTATTGATAGGATACTCCATACACTATGTATAAAAATCACCATATAAAATTAGTCTTGAAATAAAAATAAGTCATATTTATAAATAGATTGAGTTCTTCACAGTACAAATGAAAAAGATCCATTTTCATCTGAACTACATTATATAGTCAGGTACAGCTAGCTATACATTTTCTTTCCAAATTTTAACTACATAATCTAAAAAAAAAAACTTAATTACCTATAATGGGTGAAAATAACTCTAAAAAGATTAGGCAGATATGTTCAAAAGGATTTCAGTGATCATTGGCAATGTCTGATTTACTACCTTCCTTTATCTTATTTTTTGTAAAAAGATTAAATTAGGTATCTAGCAATTCAGTCTAAGCAATCTACTTGACAGTAGCTTGCTTTCAGAAATGAATGTCTCTTAAAATTGTAGAGGAGTTCTGATAGCAACAGGCAGCCCCTCTTGATATGAGCTAATTGAGCTGATACCCAAATACGTGGGTTTATATTGCTCAGTAGTTATTTCTCTAGCCATTTGATAGTGCAAGGGAATTTCAGGCTAACCACCTAAATTGGTAAAGCATGACTTAGATGTACATTATAGTATCACAAGCATTTGGAACTGTTGATACCTAATCATCCTAACAGTCAACACTTCAGAATGGTGCTGTGAATGATAAATGCTCAGAAATAGTTAAAGCTGATAGGAAAACAGTAACATATTTCATCATTGCTGTCAACGTAAAAAAACACCATTAAGACAGGGGGGAGGGAATTGTATGTCTTGGGAATGTTGTTATTTTGCGTGTTGTGTTCAGCCATAAGCACATTTGCCTGAAGAAATAGTGGATTATAAAGTGCCACTGTCTTTCATGATGGAGCTCTCAAATACTTAAATGATTTTATGCATTGGAAAAATGAGAAATTTTGTCTAACAAGGGTTGATAATGATTCAGTAATGAACGATTTGCCATAGAAACATGCATTTTATATTCATTTAGATATTTTGAAGTATTTTACATAGAAAGTAAAACTATTATGTTGGATCAGTCAGTATTTCTTTTTAATGAATACCAGAATTATCCCATTGATTTGTCAGTAAAGAACAGAGGGTTTTTTTCTCATGTTTAAAGTGAAATAAGTACATCCTTTTGGCACATCACTAAGTAATTAGCATCCAACAGTTCTGTGCGGTATTAAAGTAAAACTGCAAAGCTTTGGCAATAGCAATGAACTGCAGTCATATCAGCAAATAGTCTTCTCCATTCCTAACCTTTTCCAGCATTGGTTAATTTCTCTACCCTTGGTCCCCTCATTGATTTAGTAATACTTGCTTTGCTTTATTTTTGTTGATGAGATATACTTTTGGTGACAGCAGGACCCACTTATTAATAGAAGATAGGAACAAATTATTTCATAGACTTCACTAGATTCTCAAGTGATTATGGGTTGAAATACTCTTACCTTTCTGTTCCTCCATTTTTTTTTAAACTTTATTTTAGGGTATGTGTGCCTGTGAATCAAGGGAAATTTAAGAGGAGATAGTACCTTCAGTTTTCCTTTTTTCTGAGACACCTTCAGTTATGTTCCTTCCTGATATTTATTTTGCCTCTAGGAATTTTTTTTTTAAATAATAATGAAAGCAACTTGTGGTAGTATAAGAAAAAAATATAAAACAGAGTTAGGACATCAATCCAGATCCTCATAATAACCTTTATCTTTCCGACAGGATATTGCTGAATAGTCTCAAAGGTCTTCTGAAGTTCTAATATTTTATACATTTTTATAATTCTATAATCTCATGTATTTAATATATTTTATTTAACTCTGATAGGGGTTGTGACTAGATTTTAATTCCTATTTTTGCAAATGAGTAAACTTAAGTCTCAGTAAAAGTTTTTTCTTGAGACCACAGAGTTAAATGCACACCTGAATGTACAATCCATATCTCCTGGCTCCTAGTCAGATATTCTTTCCATTAGCCACATTAGGCATGTAAGGTATTGGTTCTTTCAGTATATAGTGCTCTCAGGTTTTTACTAGCTCAGCTTTATCCTGAACTATAATTATGAAGACACTGGTCTTGAGATACACCTATGAAAATAAGGTTCCGTATTGGCCTGACTTTGGAAAGCACTGTGTGCTGCCCTTTCTTCAAGATTTAGATTAGAGTATTAAAGATTCTGGCAAAAGGGGGGAAAAGCTTACTTTGTTTTGCCCATCACATCCCAGATTTAGATGATACACAGAAGTCTTTTTATAATCATTAGCCTTTGGAGGATTAGTTCACCATGGAGCACACACTAGGAAATTTTTGTAGGTTGTTTTAATGGGAAATTAAAAGATAACACATAGAAGTGCTCTTAATTGTAAAATAGTACATTATCAATAAAAATGCTACATATTTTTATAACTAATTTTAGCCTTCTTAGCTAATTTAGCAAGTTGGAGGCTTTTGTGGTTCAAGTGTATTATTATTAAAGCTCTGCTTGTAAGTATTTTACTTACAAACAAATCAGATGTCCTTCCACTGCTGTTGGAGTCTGTTCATCCCTGCCTTCATTTCTACCTCAGGTTTTAAAGGGGCCCTCTGGTAGCAGCTACTATGTTTTGTTTTCATTTTATGGTGGATTAAATGAGAAATTAATCGATGTACACTTTTTTCTATATATTCATTATTTCAGACAACCAGATTTCAGTGAAAACTCTTGTGTTCTTGATACTTTTGTCTTATAGTTTATTTAAAAAAAAATAAAAGCTGGGGTATAGGCCAGAGGCATGGGGTGGTGAGAGAATTCACCAGAGTAGGGAGCAGAACAGGCAGATCGACTGAAATACACTGCTGAGGGGAGCGTGGGTGAGGCAGGAGAAGTCTCCTGCATTATGTGGGAAGCTCCCTGACTGGATATTAAACTAGTGCTGCAGTGGCTCTTAATGGCTTCCTAGTGCTGCAACTTAATCTGTTGCGCCACCAGGGAGGCCCTGTCCTATAGTTTATGATTAACCCAGAAACTCCTAGAATTAAAAAAAAAAAAAAGTGTATGGAATTGCCATTTTCAGAATGCCAAATATAATAGAAATCAGCACTAAAACAACTATGTAACTTTGTTGTACATGACATTGCTTCGCTAGATGAGATAATAAAAATGATTATAATTTTGCTTTGGGGAAACAGTTTGGCTTACTACTTGATTTAAAGCATTTCATAAGTATGAGGTCTTCATGCTTTCTCCAATGTTTCATTAACCCCAAATCTCATAAAAGAACATGAGTTATATATTCGTTGATCTATATTTCTCTGATCTTTGGCTGCTTACAAATAAAATATTGGCCCTGGAGAAACTTGAGTGAAAGAAATCTAGTTAGTATTGAAGAAACGAAAGCTAAGATAAATGAAATGAACAGTTAACTAGAAAATATCAAGCCAGCCCTCTTGATTCAGATTTAGCTCATAGCTCCTTTCTACTGTACTGCTTTTTTTTTATTTATTTCTCTTGTTCAGCCATTTGTTCCTTTTTTCTGCATTACAGCTCTTAAATCTTTTACTTTCTTTTGCTCCTTATTAACCAGACTGAATGGTTGAATTCCTTCTTCCTTCCCCTTCATGTACCCATTCACCCTTTTTTCTACCCTTAACTGTATAGAAATGCAGTGTGGCAGAATATAAAAGTGAGTAAGATCCAGTCTACCTTTATAAACTTTACTGTTTTAATGTAATAGGGGAAATAATTGTAATGATTATTATATATGCTATAATGTGAATGATGCAAAGAAAATCTGCCAAAAATTCAGAAGAGATTACAATAAGGCATCACCAGAAGTGATCATAAAAAGTCTTATTGTGAAGTAGTGTTCTGTCAATCCAGTATTAATTAGAACTCTTTTTCTAACAAGTGACAGAAATAAACTATGTTCAGTAAAAAGTGGTGTTTATTGACTCACATATCCCAGATGGCTAAAAGTAGACAGAATTTTGGTATTGTGGGATAAGGTATTCAAATAGTGTCATCTGCTGGCCCCCCCTCCAAGTGTTGGTTGAGAGAATGAGATAGAACTGGAGAGGCTAATTGTACTGAGAGAGAATTTGAAGAGTAAGAAAAGGTAGGGGTGCAGTGTTCTTGTCTCTTCCACTTTCCTTCCAGAAACCTTCACTTAACTCTTTCCAAATTGTTCTAAGTTGTCATTTCTTTGTAATGTATTACAGGATATCTAATTACTTGGTGTTTTGGGGTGTTTTACCATAACTATGCATTCATTTACAACAATATATCCCTGGCAGCATCATCTCTTTGTATGATGCTGCCTCCACACCCTTAAAAAGTAGCCTCTTTCCATGGTTAAAATAACTTTTGATAGGCATTGTTTTTGAAGGCATTCCTTTGAGCTAGAGATGGGTTAATGGCTTCTTTTCTGTCCAACATGTACTCCTGTGTAGACTCAGATTCCTCGAGAATTCAAGAGTGAATTGCTTATTGAATCACTTACAATTTCTTAAAAGGCATACCAAAATTTCAGAAGATATAGAAAAGAGGTCTGATTGGAGCCTTATTTTTAATTTAAAACTAAAATTAGAAAACAATATTAACAAAACAATTTATATTCTGGATCTTAGTTGAACAAAGACTGAGTTGTTGAGGGGTTTGTTTTGTATTTTCTCTTCAGAAAATTGTGTGGTAATATAGAAATGTCTCTTATCTCACATTTAATTAACCTTGTTGATTTTCTCTTTAGTTACTGACTCTAATTTAGGTCCTAATCTGTCAAGTTTTTGTGTTTGATTACATGGTTCTTTAACATCATTTTAATTGACTTCAGGAAATTTTCAGTCTTTTGCATGATACTCAACTTTTAGTGGATTTCTGCTAGTTTTGCTTTGTATTATGCAATATTTATTTTTTAAAGATTTATTTATGTATACAAGAGCTGGGGTGTAGGCCAGAGATATGGAGGTGGGGGGTGAGAGGATTCACCAGAGACAGAGTGGGGAGCAGAAAGGCAGATTGACTGAAATACACTGCTGAGGGGAGCAGCGGGCAAGCCAAGAGAGGTCTGCTGCTCTATGTGGGAAGCTCCCTGGCCAGGGATCAAACTCTTGCTGCAGTGGCTGTGAATAGCTTCACAGTGCTGAGACTTAACCCCTTGCGCCACCAGGGAGGGGCCCGTATTATGCAATATTTAGAAGACTGACCAACAATGCCATTGACTGTATATGCCTGAAATAATGACACTGCTTAGAGGGATATTTTTATACTGGGATTTTAAAAAATGTTATCAGGTCACTTAGTGAATATTTTCATCAGACCACACTGTTTTATTTTTTCTTAGTGTTTGTTATAAAGTCATGTCTAAGCCAATCCACTGACCATAGTTTTCTAATCCTTACCCTAGAGAAAAGAAAACATATCTCATTGAAAAACTTGCATACAAATCTTTATAGCAGTTCTTTATACCAAAAATTGGTAACAGAACAAATGCCCTACAACTGGTGAGTGAAGAAACCTGTGGTACATTAATACCATGGATATTATTCAGCAACAAAAAGGAATAAACTATTGATATATGCAAAAACTTGGATGAATTTCAAAGGCTTCATGCTGAATGAAAGAAGCCAGACTCAAAAAGTTACATACCTGCTGTGTGATTCCATTCCTATGAAATTCTTGAAAAGGCAAAACTATAATGTGGAGAAATGATCAGTGGAAAGGCATGACTGGAAGTGTGACTATAAAATAACATGAATGAGCTTGATGATAGGTTTGTTTTATATCATGATTGTGGTTGTGGTTAAATGAATGTATTCATGACTTAAAATTCATAAAGTCATACACCCTCCAAATGGACACTTTTTCTATAAATGCCAACATCATTCCTGCCTCTTACAAGGAAAATGAACATCAGAAAAAATTAATGTTTAGATACTGAAATTCTCATAGAATGTTCTAATTGAAATGGAACTCAGAAATCATTTTGCTCAGTGGTTCTCAATTGGGAGTGTTGAGAAATACATGGTATGGTTGCCAAATAGACTGGCAGTAAGGGGAAGTTGCCACTGGTACGCCCCATATCCTTCACTTTCCTTACAGTGAAGAGTTAGTATTTGCTTGTTTAGTAGTCACAGTGTTTATGCCAGTTTTCATTAGCCTTAGATGAAAATGACTTTTTTTTTTAAATTTGAAAGTATATCCTGAGTTGGTTTGGTTTAAATTGTAGAATTTTATTGTTTGAAGATATTCATGGCATTTTAATCCTTCAGTTGTATAGATTTTAAACTACATTTCTGCTATATAATAAGCCTCACATTTTAAGTGAAGTACCTCAAAACATTGTTGCTTATTTTGAGTGTTAATCCACAATTTTTGTAATTTACTTTACATGTAAGCTTATTCTTACAAAATTTAGCCTTTGCTTGTCAAGGCTCACCTTTGAGCTATGACCTGTTTTTCATAGACCTCCAGATTGGGATTGTTCTGTTGTTATTACTTGGATTTTAGGTTTTATGAACAGTAGAACTTGCCATTCTATGTACATTTTAGGACTTTTTGATTATGCAGATGTAATCTGCATGCTTAACATACAGTATGCATACATACATGAGGCTAACTTTTCACAGAATTCTTTCCTCTTGAAAAATGTTTGATGGCTAGTGCCATATGTATGGTGTGACATTGTGAAATATGTAACAGTCATTCTTATATTACATACTTGTTTTTCACTTTGAGAATACCTCTGGAGGATTATTAGACTCCTCGGATTGTTTGAAATTTCTAGGGAGCCACAATTAAATGGGAGTAGAATACAAAGCCATTTTTATAGCACATTAAACTAATTAATGTATTTATAGTTAACATTTTATTAATTTTCCTGTGTGCTTATCTATGCCAGTTCCTAATATCAGGGATCAGCAAATATTTTTTGCAAGTAGTCAGATTTAATAGTTTAGTCTTATAGCCCAGGAGGCAAAATCGTTATTATGTAGTTACTTATGTAACTGTTTAAAAATATAAAAAAACATTCTTAGCTCATGGGCTGAAAAAATAACAGTTGGTGGGCAGGATTTGCTCCACACACAGTAGTTTGCCAATTTTGCTCTGATAATTTAACAAAAATATCAATGTGTTGAAGAGTTAATAAATTATAATATGAAATTTTGAGGAACGTAACATGATTTTTTTATTCACATATGTATTTTATTTTTTTTTAAAGATTTATTTTTTATTTATACATACAAGCTGGGGTACAGGCTAGAGGCGTGGGGCGGCGAGAGGGTTCACCAGAAACAGAGTGGGGAGCAGAACAGGCAGATCAGAAATACACGGCTGAGGGGAGCAGCGGGCAAGGCAGGAGAGGTCTGCCGCACCATGTGGGATTCTCCCTGGCCAGGCGTAGAACTCATGTCGCCGCTGCCAACAGCTCCACAGCGCAGCGCTTAACCGCTGCGCCACCGGGGAGGCCCCATATGTATTTTAATATCTAAGCATAGTACTTGATGTTTGTGGTGGATAATGTATTATTTTTAAAATTTTTCCTTCATTGCCTCTATAGGGAATGGTAAGTTTCTTATTGAGTTGTTTTTGTCTACAAATATGATATTGATCATTGGCTTTTTAGGCAGATGCCAGCTTTCTTTCTTGTGAAGTCCTATTATTCCCTTCATTTTCCATAATCTGAAAGTTTTTTTTAAAAAAAACTTCTCATAAAGCAATATAAAGTTGTAACTATACTGTGTTAAACTATCATATTAGAAGAAGAAAAGGTGAAAATTAAGCAATTCAGTGGAGATGTGGCAGTGGGGCAGCTCTTTGGAGAGAAATCTTCAGAGAACAGCTGTGGAGAGGAGTCCATAGAGAGAATCAGTGATAGTGTGAAAATGGTATGTGACTTGGTGGTGGGTGTGTATGGTAAACATACACCTGAAGGATGTGATACTATACCTTTAGATCATACACAGTTTGTAAATTGATGTTACTTCAATTTAAAAATATAAATGATTGTTGATATTATAAAGAAAAAAATTTCATGTAGGATGCTTAGTGGTTAGTGTTTGAGAGAATCCTGATTTGATATGCTATTCATCTTCTATTTAAGGCTTTCACCTGTCTGAAAGGTTTAAGAAAAAATGTTATATTTGTTACATGAGAGTATTAGTAATTTTTTGCTCATACAGAAAATTAAATATATTCACACCAAAGAACTATCTTCTGCTTTACAAAAAGTAAACAGCTCCTTTTCATAAAGGCTAATTGGCACCAAGGAAATTAAATTATGCAATTATTTAATGATAACACTAAGTGCAGAGCATTTTTACTCTTGTTATGTGCATGCATGCTCACACCTTTATGTTCAGACAAGGTAGGAGTACATGTTAAGTATAGACTTTAGTTTTATTTCATTTTATAAAAAATTACAATCACAAATTTTTTAAAAGATTGGAATTTCTCTAGGTGTTTTATGAAGTGATTGGAAAATATATCTTCAGGTCCTGTGTGGTAACAAGTATCTATTTGTAATTTACTTTTATCTAATGTTGGAGGAGTGTGTGTGTGTGTATGTATTAATAATTTGTGTTGTATGTATATCCTCTATATCTGTTTATATATTTCTTATAATCTATACTTGATTCTTTTAGTAAACTTGTACTCAGTAGTTTTAGTACCTTGCAGCTCATCTGAATTTCCCAACTGTTTATTTATACAAAGTGCTTTTCAGCTTCCCAAATTTACCACAATACACTTAGGGGAAATCAGAGTCCCAAACACACCTATAAAGATGAATATTTTTTAAGATTTTATTTTTATTTACTTATGCATATAAGAACTGGGGTATAGGTCAGAGGTGTGGGTAGTGAGACAATTTACCAGAGACAGAGAAGGAAGCAGAGCAGGCAGGTCCACTGAAATACACTGCTAAGCAGGCAAGACAGGAGAGGTCTGCTGCGCCATGTGGGTTAGCAACTTGGCAGGGGATCAGAGTCTTGCTACAGGTGGCTGGAGATAGCTTGATAGCATTGACTCTAACCCCTGTGCCACCAGAGAGGCCCCTATAAAGGTGAACTTTTATGCCCATTTAAAAAATACATTGTGTCTATTTAACTCCACCAATTCATGGAAGAATTGACAGTTTACATTGGGAATATAAAATGGTGCAGCCATCCTAGAAAACATTTTTGTAATATTTATAAAAGTAAACATGCAGTTACCATTTAACTTAGTAGTTACACTCTTCAGTATTTATCACATAGAAATGAAAACTTATGTTTTCATTTGAGCATGAATTTGTCATCCTTCATTACATAAATGGTTAAACATCTGGTGTGCTCATATCATGAAATATTATGCAGCAATGAAAAAAATGGAATATTATCAGAAGAATTGTGGATTGACTTTGGTGTGAATTAGGCTAAGTGGGAAAAAAAACCCTCTCAAAAGATTACATACTGTATAATTCCATGTATGTACTATTCTTGAAATGTAAAATTATTGAATCGAGAACAGATTGTTGGTTATTATTTGGGGGTTAAGAGACAGATGTGGTTATAAAATACTTGGGCTCTTGAAACTGTTCTGTAATGTGATTGTGGTGGTAGATACATGAACCTATATTGGTAAAATTGTATAGAACTAAAAGTGCCCGTGTATACAACAAATGGAAAAAAAAACTGGGGAATTCTGATAAGATCAGTAAACTCTAACTGTGAATATCCTGGTTGTGATATTGCAAGTTGAGGGAAATGATAAAAAGGTACACAGGATTCTTTCTATTATTCCTTACAGCTGCAAGTAATTTATAGTTATTTCAAAAGAAAAGTGCAATTTAAAAGTAAGCATATAAATAGTTAACTTATATATAAATAAATTAGTCAAAGGGCATGAAAAATTGTAGGAGAGTAGGTTACAGAATTCAGGAGGGAAGAGAAGTGTCAGGGATATTCACAGATTATTTTTCTAAAAATATTTCTAATAGAAATCTAGACCATAATAGTCAACTTAGACCCATTTAATCATTGGAAACCCATGTATTTCTAAGAATGACTTTTGATCTTTTAGTTTTAGGAAACTACAGTTCTGATAGGTGACATTAGCAAGTAGCAAGTGGGAACAACAGTCTTTTTTGTCAACATTTGTTCTTTGCTTTGTGTGCACAGCACTGTTGTAACTTCGGGTAATAGGGAATGGGGAAGCATCAAAGGCCGAAAGCCTGATAAGTGTTCTTCAGGACATCAATAACTTGAGAACATCTGGAGAGTAAGATAATCTTGGTTTGCATCTTGCATTTCAAAATTGAGTGTTTACAGGAATATTACATGGAATGTTTAAGGACTGAGTAATTTTACTTTAATAAAAATGTTGACAAGGGCAGCTTATAAGTACTTGGTGCCTGAGGTGAGGGAAAGTTAGTAAGCTTGTCAGAGAAAAATACTGGAAGATACCAGAGTTAATTCATTAGTGATAAACTTACCAAGGGCTGACCCTTTCACCTCTCTTTCTCCCAGAGCCAAAATAGAAAGATGCAACAACAGAATTTGTCTGGTCCTGTCCTTGTTTTCACTTCAATGAAATGAGATTTGAAGATTAGCTTTACTGCCATTTATAATCTCAATTAGAATTGAAAAATTACTTTCTCTTCCCTAAAATACTAATTCTTTTTAGAGAACCCTTTCACAAGTCTTGATCTTTCACCAGTCACAGAAAGTTGGTGCCACGGGGAGAATGATAATCTAGAATCTAGATGAGGTTATTCTGGTGGTCCCTGGTGTTATGTATTTTAGGCAAACATCTCCTTAGAGATAGTTCTGGTTTAGAGTCTTTTGAGGTAATTGGGGAAGAAAATGGGAGATTTCTAAGAAATAGAGTTGGGAAAAACACTAGTGAGCTATTTCTTAACTTCCCCTTGGATTTTTAAAAATTGTTTGTCAAAAATTTCTTAAGCTTTTAAAACAGTCTTGCATTTAAATATGTGTAAAAATATAAATATTCTATAATAAATAAAAATATACCTGCCACTATGTTGTCAAAAATTTTGTGTTATTTGTGAAAGACAAAGCATATAATTGTGGGTCTTTTAAAAATAAAACTGTGGTGTATGATAAATTAAGGTTTTAGAAATTTTTTTTAAGTGTTAGTATTAAAAATGTGCATGAGTTCTTGGGACAGAGTTTTTTGTATATGTGAAAGCTGAAAAAAAGCAAACCTTCCCATACTTAAAAAGTGGTTTAAGATGAAGTGACTAAATCAGATTTTTCTTTTTGCTCCAGTATGTCAGTTAATTTCACTGGAAGGTATATGTTTATCTAATGTGAAGCCCAATGATGCATGAAAAACTGAGCAGAGTACAGTTTTCCCTAGTGGGTCTTCTTTGGGCATTTGTAGCTGTGCCTCAGTGTGTGGGGTCTGCAGGGGAAAGCTAGAAGGGTTAAGATGTCAGCTATTATAAAAGTACTAAGATCCTATCTATAGTAGGAAAGGAATAAGATATCTGATCTTTTAAAAAATATATTTCCTGAGGCAGTTTAATTGGAAACATGCATAGTAGTAATAATTAATATTGTAATGAGGACAATCCTTTAAGTTCTATTGCATATAAGGAATAATTCTGTAATTCTTTGTACTTAGCTTTTAAGAGTTATTAGAATTTTTTCTCTTAATATTAATGATTTTTTTTTCCAATTTAGTTAGCTTGAACCTGTGGCCTAGTTTAACTGTTAACTGATTAGTTCAGATTATTTACCTCTTGTCATATAATTATTTGCCTCTTGTCATATAATGTTTTCTGGACTTTTTTTTCCCCAACAAGTACTGAATAATATCGTGTATCAAAAATGAATAGGAATTGTTAAAGGTTGCTTAACTCAGCTTTACACTTCATAAAAATATTGAAGTTATGAGATTCATTTAATGCCATAAAATATTTTTATTTAAATCACTTATACATTACCGTAGATCATAATTTTTTATTTATTTATTTATTTTTTTTCCATTTTTTTTATTGTTATTTGTGTCTTTTACATTTTGTATTCCCCTTGGGCAGCCCACCACCAATTCACCCGTGATCCATCTCCATGGTCCCCTGTATTCTCCTCTCTTCCATTTTGTGCCCTTATCCACCCCTCCCCCCTCCCCCACCGCTGAGTGTCTCTCTCCCACCTGGCCTCCCTATGGTCCTGTTATAAGTGAAACCATTCGATATTTTTCTTTTTCTTTCTGGCTTATTTCACTGAGTATGATTCCCTCTAATTCCATCCATGTTGCGGCAAATTGCATGTGTTTATCTTCTTTCCATGCTGAATAGTACTCCATTGTGTATATGTACCACATCTTCTGGATCCAATCATCTATTTTTGGACAT
>PVIJ01005430.1:0-71961 GCA_004024925.1 Scalopus aquaticus
AGGCACTTCTCCAAAGAAGAAAAGCAAATGGCCAACAGATACATGAAAAAATGCTCAACATCACTTACAATCAAGGAAATGCAAATCAAAACCACTATGAGATACCACCTCACACCTGAGAGGATGGCACACATTAAAAATACAGGCAACAACAAATGCTGGAAAGGATGTGGAGAAAAAGGAACTCTTCTACACTGCTTGCGGGAATGTGCACTGATCCAACCACTATGGAAAGCTGTATGGCGATTCCTCAAACTGCTAAACATGGAGCTCCCATACGACCCAGCAATACCACTTTTGAGAATTTACCCAAAGGACGCAAAAACACTAATCCTAAAGGATACATGCACCCGTATGTTCATTGCGGCACTATTCACAATACCAAAGTTATGGAAGCAACCCAGATGTCCAAAAATAGATGATTGGATCAAGAAGATGTGGTGCATATACACAATGGAATACTATTCAGCATGGAAAGAAGATAAACACATGCAATTTGCAGCGACATGGATGGAATTAGAGGGAATCATACTCAGTGAAATAAGCCAGAAAGAAAATGAAAAATATCGAATGGTTTCACTTATAACAGGACTATAGGGAGTCCGGGTGGGAGAGAGACACTCAGCGGTGGGGGGTGGGGGGGGAGGATAAGGGCACAAAATGGAAGAGAGGAGAATACAGGGGCCATGGAGATGGATCACGGGTGAATTGGTGGTGGGCTGCCCAAGGGGAATACAAAATGTAAAAGACATAAATAACAATAAAAAAAGAAAGTATTACTTCCAGGAAAGGTTTAATCACTTTGTGGAACATTTAAGCAAAAAAGTAAAGCAGACTTGTATATTTAACAGCAAGTGGTCAGTATTTTAACAGCAAGTGGTCAGTATGTTAAGAAAAATCCTTCGATACATACACATACATACACTGGAATGAAATGCTCTATCAACATATGCATACATAAATGAAGAGGAGCCATTTAGTTTCTTATTCTCTCCAGATATCTGAATTGCATTGTGATAAGTTTTGCATCCTGAATGAAACCTTGCCTTGACAGTCTAATTGATAGTCAATTCTTCTTTCTTCCCTAATTCTGTCACTTGCTATCTCAATCTCCCATTTGGCAATTCTGTATTATCTTATTTTGCCCTTTATTTTTTTCATGAATTATATCTTCTATGCCAAATCTTTAATATATCTTGAGAGCAAATATCATGTCTCATATTGTTTTACCTTCCATTTATTTATTTATTTGTACATATACTCATTTTTACTTCCATTTATACTTATTTTTATTTTCTGCTATTTGGGTCTCTCGGTTATAAGAAAGTTTTATATATACTCATAGAAAACAAAGTGGATAAAAAAAAACCCACCACATTCTCACTAGCTACAAAATAAAGTGAATTGAGAATAAAAATATATGGTTCTGTTTCTACCCCAACCATATAAATGCTTTTAAAATAAGCATTCTTTAAATGCTGTCTCCCAACTTTCTTAGACTAAAGGATACAGACACATTTTAGTGCTAGTATTTAAATTTAATAGACCAGAGCCTTATAATTACTTTGGAGTGGGCCTGGGGAATAATTATACCACCATTTGGTGAATTTTCTTTGCAGATGACATCACCCTGAGTTTTAAACCTCAGGGGGCTTTAAATAGAGGGTAGTCAACTCAAGTTGCTATGACAGCTGTAGAAATTTTATTAAAGCAGATTACTCTAATGTAAATAGAAGAGAAAATCATAAAGTTCTAGACTTACTATTGACTGCAGAACTAAAAAGCAATTTCATGTGAATATCAATTTCAAACCCTTCTTGGTTAATTTGTTACATGACCACAGATAACTGTAACAGCTATCATTAAATATTCAGCCATTGATAAAATTCTCTCATTGTATATATGATTTTCATAGTTTAAATCAAAGTCAATGTCTGCACATTGTGTTTAGTTATATAATTTTTTAAAGATTTATTTATTTTTGCATACAAGCTAGCTACAGACCAGAGCCCGTGGTGGCGAGAGGATTCACCAGAGACAGAGTGGGGAGCAGAACAGGCAGATCGACAGAAACACATGGCTGAGGGGAGCAGCGGGCGAGGCAGGAGAGGTCTGCATGGCCATGTTCAAATCTCCCAGGCCAGGCGTCAAACTCGCGTCGCCACTGCCAACAGTGCCACAGCACAGCGCCCAACCACTTCGCCACCAGGGAGGCCCCTAGTTATATAATTTAAGTTCTCTTAACATTACATTCCTCTACCCTAATTTCTTCTCTTTGTAATTTTTCACTTTACTTATAGATAAAGCTTATATTGGAGATCATGCTGTGGAATGGAGACAATGGGTTTGCCAGCTTCTTGCTACTACTTTCTTATTACTAGACCTGAAAACAATTCCCTGCAAGGAATTTTCTGAGCAAGTACACTTCCCCAGAGTCATATCTTAAAATGTTCTGACATAGATATAGCATAACAGAAAAACAATAAGCCTACTAAATGAAGATAAATTATCAGCCATAGTAAGACCAATTTTAGACTGAAATTAAATGTAAAAGCAACAAACCAAATGCTTATGTTCTTTATATTAAAACTACTACAGAGATAACTTTAAAATTAACCCTTATTCTCATTACTCTGGAACAGATGAAACTTTTACTAAAGAATATTTCTCACTGTAGCTTCAAATAGAAAACTTTTTTACAGGAAAGCTTCAACCATAGAAAGCAGATTGCCCATGTCCCTGCTCTCAAGAAATCTATAATTTATTGGGAAATTTGACGAAACAAGCACATGCGTGCACATACACACTTGCACAAAGTGTGAAAGATAAATGAATAACAAAATAATATGAAATGCTTTGAAAGAAAATGGAGGGTGCTATGAAAATATAACATATAAAACATGGAGTCCGAGGGGAGAGGAAACACTTCCCTAAAGACAAAGCATTTGAACAAACATGATAAAAATGAAAATACTATAATGACTATATTACAGTTATTTGTTTTTATTCTAAGATCAATAGATGTTAAAGAGTTTTAAGCAAAAGAAGTAAAGATAAGATAGTACTTGGATTTCAAAGAGAATGGGAAATGGCTTGAAGAAGGGCAAGCATGGATCCACTTGGCTAAATAGATTAATTTTTAACACTATCCCTCTTATTTCACTACTCACATAGATGGTACTTCCATATATCCTGGCCTCTCAGTTCCTGGATTCTTTTATCGAGTGATCTTCTCATTCACCCTACTTCAACCATCACTGGTATTACTGTGGACCTAGTCATTTCCAACCACTACCCTCCCTCCAAAATCTCAGATTCTCTAGCCATTGCCTCCTAACCTTTCCAGTTCATCTCTTCTACTAACTATCTTATTTTCCTTTTGCTGCTGTAAGAAATTAGCATAAACTTGGTGGCTTAAAATAATGCAAGTTTATTATCTTACAAATTCTATCTTATAATATCTTCACAGTTCGTTGTGAAATGAATCACACTAACTGAAATCAAGATGTCAGCGGAGTCCTCGCCAAACTTAAGTCAGTAGCAAAATTTGGGGTAGCTGATACTTCCTTCTGTTGAAACACCTTTATATTTGGTTTTCAGGAAATAATTCTCTCTTAGGATTCTACCTGTCTTATGGGTATGACTTCTCAGTTTCTGTTACTGGACCCTCTTCATCAAGTTCAAACATTGCCATATTCTAGGACCCGGTTCTTAAGTATCTTGCTCATAGTTTTAATTACCACCATAATTATGCTTTCACATATCACCATACCTCCACTAGAATGAGTGTCATCTAAATGTGGTACAGTGTAGTGTATAATAATCACAAGATCTAGAAGCAAGGTTCTTGGATTCAAAACCTCACTCTGCCACTTTCTAGCAATAAGGTCTTAAGTAAGTTAATACTTTGTGTCTCATTCTTCCCATCTGTAAAATGGAGCTAATAATAGTGAGCTCATACAGGGTCATGTATTATGTAAGTGAATAAGTATATGAAGAGCTTCAACAGTGCACAGCACATTGTAATGCTCTGTAAATATTATATATTATTATTATTAGACATCCACCTAACTTTCTCAAGTACCCCAACAACCACATCTTCCTACAGTCTTAGCTCAGCAAATATCAATTACATCTTTCCCAATGCCTAGGAAAAATAATTAGTAGTTATTCTTATTTCTTTCCCTTATAACTATTGTATATCCACCCCCCTCAGTAAAATTTTAGTTCTACCTTTGAAACACATCTGGAAACAACAGCTTCACACTATTTCTATTAATATCTTAATCTAAGTCCTAAAATGATTTTCTCTCATTAGCCTGATAACTGGTCTCACTGATTCTACTTACCCCATTAAAATTAGTTTTCAAGGAAGCACTTGAAATGATTATGTTAATGCATAAGTAAAATAACCTGATCTGCCTGTAACTGTCCAATGGCTTTATATTCATTCTGAGTACAAGTCAAGACTCTCACAATGACCTTGAGGCTACATGGGATTCTTCTGTATGTTCCACCGTGGACCTCTTAACTCTCACTATTCACTCTGCTAATTACTACAGTTTTACTACAATGGCCTCCATGATGTTCTTTAGATACTTCAGGTACATCCCACCAAGGAGTCTTTATATTGACCAAAAGTCATTTATTTGGGAGGTTCTATTTTCCTTCACTCTACTTTATTCTTCTCCTTAGCATTTACCAGTATTTGGAATATTATGTATTTATTTATCAAGTCTTACATCCTCCAAATCAACTGTCAGTTTCATGAGGATAGAGTTTTATTTATCTAACATTTTATCCAATGTTTCATTTTCATGTCTAAATCTGTACATGGCATAAATTAATCACCGAATGAATGAATAAGTATTTTATGTCTCATACAAACAGTTGAATAATATTGACATTACAACAACTCAGGGAAACTCCAAAAATAATATATTTGGATTAAAACTAATTGAGGACTCAATACATGTGTCTGGACTTAGAAGAAAAACAGAGATGCAAGGCTGAGGGTCAGATACGGAGAAATAATAATTGAAATCACACAAGATGGAAATCACACAAAGAAGCAAGAACAGAGTGAGAATAGAGAAGAACATCTAATGGATGCTAAGGAATGCCAACAGAGCTGTGGAGTCAGGATAGGAGAAATCCACAGCAAGGGGAAAAAGAAGCAAAGGAAAAGAGGTAAGGGATGGTACAGGAAAATCTAAACTATTCGATGATTACTGGGGATATTTTTATAGGGAATGATAAGCAAACCTGAAGAAAGCCAGGACTTGGAAGTTATGTTACTTGTTAGGGAACCTAGAGTGAAGAAACACTGAAGGCTCTAGGATAAAAAAAAAAACATTGCCACATTGGATTAAATAGATTAAGAGTCAGGTTTCAGAGAAGCATCATTTATAATGGTATTAAATAGTAAAAGCGACTACTTTAGATTTCAGCATTTTTCATCTTTGAATATTTTTAATAAAAAATATTTTTGCAAAGGATGTCTGTGTGTCTAGCCTCATTAAAATCTTTCAGAAACATTGGGAGAAATTACTCTAAAAGTAAAGTATGTGTTTGGTTAAATTATACATAGTTTAAAGGGTGTACTATTAAAACTTCCATACTGACTGCAATTTCTCTGCATTAAATCATCTAAAAGAACTTATTTCACAATATACAAACTAATTGATGGCTAAATATATTCTATTTGACTTTTCTCCTTCCAATTGATCTTGATGTCTTTGGGAATAATAATTTCTCAGGCTTTCAGAAGGAGAGTGGCATTTTAAGCACTTCAAATCATACAAGAAATGTACATAGGAATATTGAAGAGAAACTAATCAGAGGATGGGTCACCCATCACCCACCGGAAATCAAAGATGACGTAAATATGCAAAAGCAAGCTATTGGTGTTACTTATTAACAAAGCAGCCCCAGAATACAAAATAGCATTGATGTAGCCTTAAACCACTTACAGTATTGATTCAATACACAAATATTCAATAAAATGATAGCACAATCACAGTAGTTTTCTTTAAACATAAATGTATGGACTCAATGTTATGCTTTGTACAATGAGCACATAGAAGGGCTTTCCCACAGATAGCTGACTAGCTCTCTCACATATTTCCTTGAAATATCTTATCTCACCATCTCAAATAAGTTTCTCTAATGTTTATTATGCCTCATTAGTTTTCTACTTCAACTACTATTTATTTATTGTCTTTGCCCCCTATCCCAACTACAATGTGACATTTTTGAAAACAGAAACTTTGTTCTTTCTTGTTGTGAATATAGCTTCAATGCCTGACCAATAGTAGGGACTCAAGAAGTACTGTTTATTTACTTGTCTGTTTATCTATTTATTCATTTGCTTGTTTGATCATACCTATTTGAAAGAGAGACTATGGACAAATTAATTTTATACTTATTTTTACAGCCAGATGAGGCTTACAACTGTTCCACATAAATTACATAAGGCTGAAGAAAGATATGGATTTTTGCAGATAAAGCTTTCAAAAACTTGGTTATTCATCTTAGCTATGCCATTTCCTAGCAAAGCAACTTGGGTAAATTCATAATTCTATATATATAAGGTTTTTAATTCAGATCTTCCAACCACTTATTTCTCCAGAAACGCAGCAGTGAAACCCCAATAAAGCTAAGGTAACTTTATTATACTTACTGCTGTATAAAAGAGCATGGGAAAAATCTTGATAATGTCCCAAATCTGAAAAGTTAGAGAATAAAAAAGAATATCTGTAAGCTTTTAAGGTATGAACTGGGTAGTTTTAGAGTAGGTCTTTCAAGGATTGTAATAAGGCAGAATTTATGATGTAGTACTTATGGATTGGTTGACCCATTGGGAGGAGGAAGGTCTTAAAGTGATTATTGATGAGCAAAGTGATAACTTGATTTTTTAAAAAATAGTTTAAGTTGTTTCAGTTTTATCTTGTTAGATTGAGTATATTCAGGAATAAGCAGCTAAATTATTTTTCACTTGTTCTCAATATTGGAAAAAGTATGACTATACCCAATATTCTTTTTGCATGAGGACAAGAAAAAATATTTAGTGTCAGTTCTCAAGCATGAGGATGATAATCCTTGCCAGTTGGCAGAGTTATAAAAATACAATCAGTTAATAAGTTTCAAAAGTTATAGAAAAACAAGCTATTGTTATAAAGTTCAATACAAAAATCACTGGTCAACAAATTTTTACAAAAGTCATGTTACAGAGATAAAATTAGTCATTTCCTATCAATTTCTATGTGCTCAACACAAATATGACAGTCAAATTCTAATTTTGGCTAGTTTTTTTTATTTTTGTAATCTGCAATGAATGGGTGTTTACATCATGATGCATGCCAATAGTAATAGGCCTACAATTAATACCTGTAAAAAAAATCAAGTCATAGACTACTTCTTAGATTTCTTCACTTGACTCTTGTACAGCTGTTCAGGAGCATCTCTGAGGAGTGTCCAGCAGTAGTCAGCCAGCATTATAGTGGACCATTTTCCCTGGAATCTTTGTACCATTGATGCAATATCTTGATGGAAAAGTTTGCCATGTTCATCACTGACAGTACCACAGTTTTCAGGGAAGAAATCCAGATGGGAATGAAGGAAGTGGATCTTTAGAGACATATTGCAGCCAAGCTTCTGATACTGCATCAGCATTTCTTCTACTAGTTCCCTGAAGTTTTCTGCCCTAACATTCCCAAGAAAGTTTGTAGACACTAGGCGAAAAGCATTCCATGCTTGTCTTGCATCACCCTGCAGCAAGTTGTTGAACCGGTCATGTTTGAAGAGCTCTCAAATCTGAGGATCCACAAAAACTTCCTCTTTAATCTTTGCTTCGCTGAGTTGAGGAAACTTTTCATGCATGTATCAGAAAGCTTGCAAGGTCCGGTCCATGGCTTTCATGAAATATTTCAACAAACCTAGTTTGATGTGCAAGGGTGGTAGCAGGATTTTGTGAGCCTCGACGAGAGCTGGGTGCTGGATATTCTTCTGTCCAACTGCTACATTTTGTCAGTGAATCTATTCCTTCCGCAGTAGTGCAATTCACTTGCTCAGCTACGCACTGAGATAAGAAACACATGTATTTTGTATATCGCTACTGTAGTCCCACTAAAAGGGCAACTAGCTTCAAAGCACCACAGATGTGCCAGCTGTACTCAATGGAATCAGTAGCTGCTTTAAGCTAGTGTATGTCTCTTTCATGTGGACAGCATGCGCTACTGGAATAGATGGAAGATGGTTTCCATGATGCAAAAGCACAGCCTTAAGACTCAGTTTCAAAGAGTCTAGAAATAGTCTCCATTCTTGTGGGTCATGAGTGATTTCTAAGGCATTCATGAGGCCCTCAATATTAGAACAGAGTACCAGAGTACTTTCCTCTCTGAAGAAGGCTCCAACTGCTGGTAGCAATTTTGACAGAAAGTAGTTGTGACATCTTCTTCCAGAAGATTCCATTGTTGGAGTCTTTTTTTTTTTAAAGATTTATTTATTTATGCATACAAGCTGAAGTACAGGCCAGAGGCGTGGGGCGGCGAGAGGATTCACCAGAGACAGAGTGGGGAGCAGAACAGGCAGATGGACAGAAACACACTGCTGAGGGGAGCAGCAGGCGAGGCAGGAGAGGTCTGCCACACCATGTGGGAATCTCCCCGGCTGGGCGTCGAACTTTCGTTGATGCTGCCAACAGCTCCACAGCACAGCACTTAACCGCTGTGCCACCGGGGAGGCCCCCATTGTTGCAGTCTTGATCCCAGCAGTTCTGCCTTGTTCCTGGATAAGTGCAAATCACAAACCAGGTCATTTAGTTCTTCCTGTGTTAGTCTGTGTGGGATTGATGATGCACCACAGTGAAAATCTGGATCACTGCATGCTGATGGAACAGGAGAACAGGTCGGCTCACCCTTGTCCTCATCAGATGAATCAAGAGAATATTCTGCTGGAGGTTCTGGAATAGGAAGTCCCTCACCATGTAGAACTGGTCTCAATGCAGACAGAATGTTTGGGTAGACTCTTATCTACTTTGGCTTCATTATTCCACCAGAAAGAGGAGGAACCAAGCAGAAGTAACAGTCTTTTATGTGGTTGCTTGGCTCTCTCCACACCATGGGGATTGCAAACACACTGATGGTCTTTTGCCATTGAACCACTGTGAAAGTTGTGTTGTACATGGAGCACAGCATATATGCGGAGCCCAAGGCTTGTCTTGGTCACCAACCTTGCCTCGAAAGTAAAGATGAGAAGCCTTCTTCACTTGAGAAGGGATACTTTCTTCTGGTTGGCAAATGTCACTTCCCCACATATAGAGCAGAAATTATCCACACTATTAATGCACTTTCAAGGCATTACTGTTCTGTATTGTGCCTAAATGGAGAAAATAATAATAACAGTTCTATGGAACAATAGCTTAAACTATCTTGCACAAAGTCTGAAAGATTTTCAATGCTCAACCTTTCCAACAGGGCTTTCTATAGTGAACTGCTGACGTCAGCTTACTTCAGCAGCCACCTGGCAGTCGTATTGCATTGCATCATAAAATGATGCAATCAACTCTGGATGATGTGTGCATGATGGTATTATGCAATGCGATGCAATATTACATCATTCTAGGGTGATTTAGGCTGTTGTTGCAATGCTACTGTATAAATTTACACAGTGAAACATATAAAATGATTTATATGAAATATCTTCAAAACAAGAGCTAATAAAAAATGTTCAGGGTTATATTCATGTTCAACACACCAAGATACTACAGATTAGGGCCATTTTAAGTCAGTAACAATCTCAATGTTGACAGTGTAATTACTGAACTCTACCTAAACAAGAAATAATGTTAGCCCCAGGAAATGACAAAAAAGACATGGTCATTTTCTTTCGGGAATGTACAGTTTGGTAAGGTCTTTGCAGATAAAGATTTCTACAATAACATAAATAATTAAATAAATTTCAGGGTAAGGGATGTGTCATAACGTGCTAACTAAAAGTTACAACAAGAACCTATGATTGGTAGTGATTCAAGAACAGATTTGTAGCAGAGGGGTATTTGAGATAAACTTTGAAAAAGACAAAGGATTTTGCCAATTGTATATGGAAGCAGTGCGAACAAGGTCACTCACACCAGAAAGGGACATGTTAAGTAATTGTTTGTGCTATAAAGCAATCTATCTTCCAATAAATTGGAAAGCTTGTCAAAAACAAACATGTTTCCTTATTGCAGACTTCCTTATCTAAACATACATTGTCTTCTAAGATGGACAGGTATGCCCTCCCTGAATCTATCCATTCATGAGCTCACCTCCACCCCTATGCTAGACTGTCTGATGGGCCTTAATGCTACAAACACATTCTGACTTAGAATAGAGAGAGGTAAGAAAGTCCAGGAAAAGTGTGGGGAGGGGTAAGGTTAGGGACCAGCAAACAGTTCTTGTTTTCCTGGAGCTAAAAAAGTTCTTGAAATCCAAAGTTTAAAATTTGTTTTCCAGCACGACGGTGGAGAATATATACTTAATTCAGTAGCAATGAAAATATCAACAAAATAAGCAGAATATGTGCATAAGTTCATTAACATTATGGAAGACACACTAGGAGGAAAAGGAATCAGGAGGATTCACTTCCTTGAGCCATACTACCTTAAATAAAACTATGCAGAGATGTATCTTATTTTAATGATACAATACAGTAATGATATAAATGAGATTAAAGAAACAACAAGTACATTGTACAGAATATGGCATATGATAGGTATTCAGTTATAGAACTTGGTTCTGGTAGAAGTCTGGTGTCAGTGAAAAGAAATCAGGAAAATATTTGGAAATGGACAGTTAGGAAAACAGATTAAGATTTTTTTTAGATTGATGTCATCTTTATTCTTCTTTTAAAAAAAATGTTTTGTGTATATAATAACACATATATACACCTTGCCAGGATAATAATCTCAAGAAATTTTATTTATCTGCAATATAAAAGTTTCATGATTTTTAACTCTCCATGAGAAATCTAATGCTATTATTTTATGAAAATATTCATTATATTTTTCATTACTCAAAACATATCTCACAGTTACACCTTCTATGTATTAGAAGATACCTTTAAAATGTATCAAAGCAGATAAATGCTTGTTATAATTTATCCAAACTAATTCTTTATCTTAGAAACTTTCAAAAAATAGAATCATACTTTGCTCAGATAATTAACACTTCATAAATAACCTAAGTATTGGGCTGATTAAGAATGGGAATAATACTCTAAATTGAAAAAACTATTTCTCAACTGAACACTAAAGCCAAAACTGTAATGGAAGTTTTTAATTCTGCCCAAATTTCTTAGATGTTCTCCCCCATGTCTTGTTTTTAAAATCATCCATTAATTCAGCCTAAAATGTCTTTATTTACATGGCACAAGCCTTGTTTCAGTATGAAGTTACCTAAAATAATTATATCTTTGGGCAAAAATAGGCAGACAGCATTGGCAAGAAAGCATATGAGTGCTTCGATCCCCTGCAGGGACAGAGATTATCTGTCTGGTTTCCTAAATACCAGAGCAAGATTGGCTTAAAGCTGTGCGATTGAAAGACTCCCAAAAATAGCTGGACACTATCCAAATTCTTGCTTCCTAAATGTACCTAATTCTCAGGGGAAGGAAGGAAGGATATGGGGAAATATGATTTTTTTCTCTTCATTCATAATTGAAGAGGCAACGTATCTGAGTGACGTACAAGGAAATGAAATAGTCTTTCCAGGGTTATGATTTGGGCAGTTTCTGTGACTTTGGGAAAGGTTTTCTTTTTCAACACAATCATCTATAAATATTTGAATCACTTAGGGATCTGTTTAATTGTAATGTACTCTGAAGTGCTCAGTAAAAATTGCTAAACAAGTGTGATTTTTTCCCCCCTTTTTAAGTCCATTTGAAACCAGAGTATAATGGTTTAGGCAATCTCTACATACTACTAGAGACCAGGAAAATGAGCTACCTAAAGATCATTTTAGGGTCGAGAGTACAGAAGAGAGGGATATAGCCAAGTAAGAATTAAAGATACACGCCTTTAAAAAGTATGTGGGAATGGAGGATAAAGTGGGAAGGGGCGGATAAAGTGGCTATGGACATAATGACTAGTTCCTAAAAAAAAAAAGTAAAGCATAGGAGGCGTATAAGGCACCTTATACTGAAACTGTAATAATGGATACGTGTTTGACAAAACCAGCAGAAATTTTCAGAGGGAAAAAAGTGGACTTTAAAGGAGGCAAATATTTTTTAAACAGTCATTTAGGAGATCAGGATATCTCAGGAAGACATGCAGGCAGATGAGAATATAGTCATACCACAAATGTGTGAAACAACCTCATTAAAGAGGATGAGGGAAAATGAGGGAAGTAAGCAAATTTGATCGAAGCAAATTTGGAAAGGAGTGAAATCTGTAAGACTAAAAGGAAAAGAATACAAAAGCACTGTAGTCAACTGATAATTTTCTATTTTTTTAGAGATTCATTTATTTATGCATGCAAGAACTGGGGTGTAGGCCAGAGGTGTGGGGTGGTGAGAGGATTCACCAGTGATACAGTAGGGAGCAGAACAGGCAGATTGACTGAAATACACTGCTGAGGGGAACAGTGGGAGAGTCAGGAGAGGTCTGCTGCACCATGTGGGAAGCTCTCTGGCTGGGGATCAAACTCTTGCTGCAGTGGTTGCAGATAGCTTCATAGTGCTGAGACTTAACCCACTGCACCACCAAGGAGGCCAACTGATAATGTTCTTTCCAATGAATTATAGTTAATAATTCTGATTTTATTATATATGCAAATATAAAATAACATATATAATATATATATTATATATACTTATGCATATAAAATAGAATATATATAAGATATAATAAATGGGGAAGTTAAGTAAGGATTTTTACTTTTGGGGTATAAATTTAAAATATGCAGGAGTAAAAGGTTAAAATGGCCCATGTGATAAAAGATTATAGTTGAAGTCATCAGTGTAAAATCAGACTTGGCTTAATAAAGATATAGGTGGTTATATGTAGAAATATTTATAGGTATATATTTATGCATGAGTTAATATAAACACATATATTTCTTACTCTGTCATCTGAGAGGGTCTAAAAGAACCAACACTCTAATAGCAAAAGCATGCTTAACACTCAGTTCTTGGTGTCAAATTCCATTCTCCAGTCAATTAACCAAGGGCCTACTAGAAAAAGTCTGAGAAAAGAATGCCAATTTGTTTATTTTTTTAGTTTCTTTGTAGACTTTTAAAATTCATGTAAGATACAGTAATTTAGCAAACCAAGTATCTTTCAACTTAAAAAGTTACAAATCTTGAGAAGAATAAGGCTTGCATCCCAAACTGATTTGAGATGTCAACTGCATATTTCTGAAGTAAAAAAAAAAAAATGGTACACGATTTAGTACATAAATAAAGGATTGGAAAAAATGTGTTAATGCATGTCATCATTTGCAGCAAATGTACCCCTTTAATGAGAAATATTTATAATGGAAGAGACTATTCCTATTTGAGGGGAGGGGCTATTTTCTTTTCCTTTCCCTCAATTTTACTGTGAAACACAAACTGCCTTTAAAAAAATTGTCTTAGAAAAAACAAAATTGATAAAAGTTTATCAGGTCTTGGGGAAGAGAGGGATCTGAAAGAAGAAAAATACTGATAAATTACTGGACAGACTTCCCTGCTCCCTAAATCTCATGTTAACGGTTGGTGAGTAGGAAGATAGGATCCAGTGAAGGTTGTATGTGATAGAAGCTACAAAGGATGTTTCTATCATATTCCTGCATGATGGATGGAAATGTTGAGACAAGGGGAGTTTATGTAGCTCCTCAAGTCTTCCACAACCTATGGACAACTGGAGGAACATCCAGAAGTTTCTCCTAATATTGGGAGCTATTATTTAAAAGTGAGGGGAGGGACAGCCTCCAGGCATAAGGGATCCACTTGTGAGAATGATGACTGGGAAGGTGTTTATGTTAGTTGACCTAAGAAAAATCTCATAGTGAAAATGAGGCTATGCCTTTTTTCTTTAAAAAAGGAAAAGGATGTGGTTCAAATGGATAACAAGCAGATAAAAAATGTTGTTTTCAGAATTAGTCTATGAACTTTATGAAAAGAGACTAGGTCTTAAAGCTCTCAGCATACATAGCATTATATCCAAAATGCAATAGCTGGGGTGATCAGTCAATAGTCAGGGACTGATCATGGACTGCATAATATATGATTTTAATGCCTAGAGTTTAATTACTGCTATTGCTTATAGTTTCCCTGAAAATCACAGTAGTACTATGAAAAAGCAGCCCATATTACCTTTCTGACAAACATAACTCACACCATTACTCTATTTCAATTGTTCCTTGAATGCATCCAGTATGCATCTGCTTTAGGGAATATATACTTGCCAACTCTCCAGTCTAGAATATTATAACTCCATATCATCAAGATATCATCAAGACTCTTCCCTCAGGAGTAAGTCTATGGTCCAATGTCCCGTTATCAGACAGACTTGACCGGAGAAATTTATTAAAAAGTAATCATGCATCCACAGACACACACACACAGGTTCACACACTTCAAAATAGTCCTTATACACATTATTCTGTTTTATATTCCTCTATAGCTCTCATCACCACCTGATATAGTGTGCATATATATTTATACTCCTATAAATATATACATATATATGTATATTTATTATGTCTCCTGCCATTACAATATAAACTCTAAAAGAGAAAATTTTGTCTGATCTGTACAAAACTGTGTTCCCAATTCCTATAACAATGCTTGCATATAATACTCAATAAATATTTGGAAAATGAAGGAATAAAATATTCAAGGAACAACCAAGACTTTTATGTATTAGAACTTAATTGCATAACTTCTTTCTCGAAATAAGTCTCATATCAGCTGGAGCTTCCTAATATTTTTCATTATACAATTTTTTATTGTTAGTACTTTAATGGAAATTGACTCACTGTAGAACAATCTTTTATATTAATTTTTCAATGCACCTGGAAATTGACCTTTTGCTTGTATTTGGGCTAATTGCATTATTTTGTCTGCACATAGCTTTCTCATCAAATTCAGGTTTATAATAACCATTTCATAAAATAAACTGTCTTTCAAATTTGGACTACAAATAAAACAGGCACAGACCTAACTTTGTTAGAGCTATAAAGGAAAAAAATTAATAAATATAAACCCTATTAAGTCTTAACCTATTGGTATCTTTATCTACATACTAGAAATCTCAACACCCCCTCTCTCCAGAATTCCTTATCCTCTGTTATCAAATAAGATTATTTCTTGTGCATTTGTCTTTAATAGCTATGTGTCCACGAGAGTACACAAACTCAGATTTTGTTTAAGATTGCTTATCATTCTCAAAATTAAATTTTCTTGAATGTCTTTGGTGGCACAACATCACACAGTTGGAAATGGACCTTTCTCAAGCTTTGCTGTCCTTCATTAAATTCTATTTAAGTTGGAGACATAAACAGGGACTTGCCCAGCTCTTTTAGCATGCTTGTGGTTGACTTTTTCAGATATTTTCTAAATGACTGGCTCATATATAACCCTAGAGAAGCCAAAGTCGTTCAATGGCCTCAAACTAAACAGTAGGCTTTCTCTGTTTTTAAGCCCTGTCATAAATAGTAGAAGGCAGTTCATATAACTTCTTTAAAAAAAAAAAAAGCAGATGTAAAGCAGTGAAGCAAGCTCTTATATCTAATGGAAAGTTTAATAATGGTGCGTCATAGTTATTGAAAAAATGGGAGATTTTTTTTAAGTTGGATCAGATATGTAATAGGCCTCCCCAACATACCAACTAGAACCTGTGGTTTGTTTTTTCTTTCTCTTTAAACAAACTCACAATTTTTGAGCACTTACTTCATGCCAAGAAATGCTCTGAATGTTTTACATGTATTTATTCTTTAACTTTCATATCACTTTGAAGTAGGAGCTATTTTCATTTCTACTTTTGAAATATGTAAACTGAGGCACCAAAAGTTAAAGTAATTTATAGAATACTCTAGTTAGTGATGGAGCCTGGATTAAAATAAAAGAGACCAATCTTTTATATACTGGCAAGAAATATGAAACTTTTTGGAGTCATCTGAGTTTGAGTAACTACAAGAGAGTCGAGAAGCAATTGAAGGTCCTACTCCTGGCACATCCAGGCACATGGCATGTTCTGATATTCCCAGATTCATCACCTCTAAGAAGCAGCATAACCAAAACCGGCCTTTCACAAAAGATACAGGATTGAAATCTGACCAATTACTGCTTGACAAACTTTATACCAATCAGAACTACACTGATTGAAAACCTCATTTGCATAGAGCAGACCTGAGTGTGATCTAGTTTCCTTTTTTTTTTTTTTTTTTTTTTTTTGGTGGGGAGGAAATAAGCAACTGGACCAGTTGAGCACACAAAGCAAATACTTCTTGAGTCTGTGTTCCACAGGCTGCATTCTTAAGCCTCCGATAAATGTTTTGCCTTGCTGGTAACTTGGCCAGGTTTTGGTTTCTCTGTCTACAGTATTTTATAGGATCAAAAAAGAAAAAAAGACAATTTGAGTTGCATATCAATGACATTCATCACAAAAAGGGGATGCAAACTTGTTCTTTACTGGTTGGGAATATTTACATTCTTTTCCTTCCTCTCTCATCTCCATTCATTCTTCTTACTCTTTATTCTCTTACTTCCTTATTTGGTTATAATACTGAAAGAACAGACAATGTCTCCTCCTTAAATAGAGGTTATAACATTCAGACAATCTGAACAACAAATAAATTCATTCTGAGATGATGCAACCAAAGGCTCCCTTGTCATTTTTCATAAGATTGAATGTTCCTGCATATCATTCAATCAACTTTGCAGTACTGAACTAGACAGCAGGGAAAAGAAAAAAATCAAGCATAGAAGCACAAACAATTGGTTTTATCCACAGCACAACATGCAGGGTAAGATGACTAGAAATATTTGCAAAGCAATGTATAAATAGGTGCAAATAATCACTTGTAAAGAGAGTAAATCCACACAAAAGAAACACCAGAATTTCTTATGATGGAATGGCATTTAAAAAGGAAGTTTTCCTGAAAAGTGAAGTTTAGAACCAGGTTTTAAAGGTGTGGCCAGAGAGGAAAGAGGGACATTTACAGTAACAATATGTTCCTCTCTTGACAATTCAGTGACAGGATTATCCTAGGTATACAGTAGTTTCCATAAAGTGTAATGCTTCACAATACTGTTAGTTCATCCCATTTTCCCCTATGCTACACTTTTTGAGGACTTTACCTATTGCATTTTCCATGGTATCTGAAACAGAGCACTGCTTTCTGGAATGACAAATGTCACAAACACCTTTCATCCTTAAAGCATATAAAATCTGGAGGATTCCTTCAGAGCAAAACAGAAAAATACAAGTGTCATTCATCTTCTGCCCCTGCTCTCCAAACTCTCTTAAAGAAAATTATTTCATTTTGGATTTTCTCAGGGAGAAATGAGATACTAAGAGTTAAAGTCCTTGAGGGTTAGTAGTGGGAACCTAGAGGTAGAGTTCAGCAAGAAGAAAATAAAAGTATGAGAAAGGAGGAAGAATTTATAATGAAAAGAGGCAGAAAAGAGGGTAAAATTGAGCTTACATGAAAAGTTCAAGGCAGACTCCTACTTGCAAAGATTTCTAAACTTTAAAAAATTTTTAAATTTTATCTCCTTCAGAGATTCTTAATATTTAAAGGTGTCACAGAAAACACATTTTCTTTTCAGCCTCCTCAGTTCTACTCCTCTCTCCACTGGACCTTTTGCAAAGGTAAAAGCTCTGCATTGAAAACTGATGGTCAGATAAGTGGTTTCAGTAGCTTCTCTCGGCCTTGATTTGGGGAGAAGGAGGGCCTGATAGCTGGCCTTTGATTTTACGGATTGTTTCATATGTAGCCATTCTGACCTTTCACTTTGTAACAGTGAACAACTATGTTTTCTCCTTCCCTTTCATTTTTGGTTTTTATCTGGTTGGTCTGATAAATCAAGAGGTAGCTCATGAGATGATCCCAGTAACCAGCATATGAATCTCTACTAAATTTTTTTTAAATAGCCCCAAATTTTCTGAAAATATAACTTCTCTCCTCTTTCTCTCTCTCTCTTTTTAATTCTCCTTGTCAAAGTTAACTGTCCTATTCCTATAAATCACAGAGAAATTACAATATTTCTCAAGTCTATCTCCTGGGGACTGTTTAAAAAAATGAAAAGAGAGTAAAAGAAAAAGAAATAACAGGCAAAAATGGACAAACGGAGTTGTTTATGTAAAGTTCCACCATTATCTGATACCTAATCTAAATATAACTTCAGTCCCTCCCAAAAGTAGAAATATAAACTAATATATCTGGAGTTCCCTGATCAGCACTATTGAGGAAATTTGCACAATGAGACCCCTCTGCCACCTTCCTGACTTTGCAAAAAATAATATATATACACATATATTGTCCTCCTTCTTTCTAACTATAAAAACTTCCTTTATTGTACAACTACTTGCAGCAGTTCCTTTCTGCTTACTTTACTAAATGGGATGCTGCCAGTTCATGAAATATTTAATGAAACCAACTAGAACTTTGAAATTAAATTGGTTGAATTTTTACTATTAAAAAAAAAAAAGTGTGTGGGCCTCCCTGGTGGCATAGGGGTTAAATCTCAGTGCAATGCTCTCATGCTATCACCACTGTAGCCTGAGTTAGATGTTCGCCCAGGGAGCTGACCCACATGGCACAGAAGACCTCTCCTGTCTCGTCCGCTGCTCCCCTCAGCAGTGTATTTCAGTAGATCTGCCTATCCTGCTCCCCACTCTGTCTCTGGTGAATCCTCTCACTGCCCACAACTCCGGCCTATGCCCCACTTCTTCTATGAATAAATAAATAAATAAATCTTTTTTAAAAAATAAATACAAATAAACAAAAGTGTTAGGAAAATGACACCCTACAACTTTTATATCTCTGCACATGAAGTCAAAAAACTCTTGTTACATCAAATATTCACCCAAACAAAAATTGCTAGTGGAATTATCTGTTTTCCTGTGATTTTAGTCACTAAGTAGACATAAGCACAACACAACAAAACAAAAGTAAACTGACAACTATAAATTTGAGATATTCTGCAGGGGAAGGAAGGGAGAGGGACCAAAACAAGGGCAGAAAGACCACAAGGGACTATGGTGATGGTGCACAGGTGAACTGGTGATGGAAATTCTATGGGAACTACACCTGGGAAAAGAAAGCAAACATTGCGCAAAAATGAACAATGATGTAAAAAATGTATAAATATATGCCAAATTTTTTTTAAAAAAGAATGCATAAGCAGTTGTCCAGAGAAAAGACATGAGTATTTTCTAACTAATGCCAAATACTACCCTGAACATTATATTTGATTCTGTAGTACACACAAGGCTATCACTCCTCACTCAGGAAATGGCCTTGTCTCGGGAAGATGTTCTATTTACTGCAATTTGATGGACAATATAAATTATAGTTTCTTTAAAGTTTAATCATAAATGAAATTTTGAATAGAGGAATGGTACACAGATAATTAGAATATACCTCAGGTAAATTTAAAAAATCAAACCCATTTACAATTGCACCAAAAAGGATAAAATATCTGGGAATAAACTTAACAACACATTAAACACATTGAGACAATGTCAAAGGAAATAAAAAAGAACAAAAAAGAAATAGAGATATCTCATGTTCATGGATTGGAAGAATAAATATTGCTAAAATGGTCATAGTATCTAAAGCAATTTACGGTCTCTACACAATACCTATCAAAATCCAATGATATTTTTCAAGAAAACAGAAAATAAAATGTGTGTGAATGACAAAAAAATCCAAACAGCCAAAACGATCCAGAGAGAAAAGAAAAATTGGGGTATCACACTCCCTGACTTCAAACTACCCTAACAATCAAAAACACTGGTCAACAAATTTTTACAGAAGTAATGTTACTAAGATAAAATTAGTCATTTCCTATCAATTTCTATGTGCTCAACACAAATATGACAGTCAAATTCTAATTTTGGCTAGTTTTTTTTTGTGTGTGTGATCTGAAATAGATGGATTTTTGCATCACGAAATGCATGCCAATAGTAATAGGCTAAAACCTGCAATAGGTTAAAACCTGTAAAAAATCAAGTCACAGACAAATTCTTAGATTTCTTTGCTTGACTCTTGTACAGCTGTTCAGGAGCATCTCTGAGGAGTGTCCAGAAGTAGTCAGCCTGCATTGTAGTGGACCTTTTCCCTGGTATCTTCGTGCCATTGATGCGATATCTTGATGAAAACATTTGCCATGTTCATCACTGACCATACCACAGTTTTCAGGGAAGAAATCCAGATGGGAATGAAGGAAGTGGATTTTTAGAGACATACTGCAGCCAAGTTTCTGCTACTGCATCAGCATGTCTTCTACTAGTTCCTTGTAGTTTTCTGCTCTAACATTCCCAAGAAAGTTTGTAGACACTAGGGGAAAAGCATTCCATGCTTGTTTCGTATCACCCTGCAGCAATTTGTTGAACTGGTCATCTTTGAAGAGCTCTCAAATCTGAGGATCCACAAAAACTCCCTCTTTAATCTTTGCTTTGCTGAGTCAAGGAAACTTTTCATGCATGTATCGGAAAGCTGGGGAGGTCCGGTTCATGGCTTTCACTAAATTCTTCATCAAACCTAGTTTGATGTGAAGGAATGGTAGCAGGATTTTGTGAGCCTCAACCAGAGGCTGGGTGCTGGATATTCTTCTGTCCAACTGTTACATTTTTGTCAGTGAGTCCATTTCTTCCGCAGTAGTGCAATTCACTTGCTCGACTATCCCACTCACATCAGAAACATATGTATTTTGTGTATCCCTGCTGCAGTTCCATTAAAAGGGCAACTAGCTTCAAATCACCACAGACATGCCAGCTGTACTTGGTATACTCAATGGAATTCAGTAGCTGCTTTAAGTTATTGTATGTCTCTTTCATGTGGACAGCATGCACTACTGGAATAGATGGAAGACGGTTTCTATTGTGCAAAAGCACAGCCTTAAGACTCAGTTTCGATGAGTCTAGAAATAGTCTCCATTCCTGTGGGTCATGAGTGACTTCTAAGGCATTCATGAGGCCCTCAATATTGGAACAGAATACCAGAGTACTTTCCTTTCTGAAAAAGGCTCTAACTGCTGGTGCACTTTCGACAGAAAGTAATTGTGACATCTTCTTCTAGAAGATTCCATTGTTGGAGTCTTGATCCCAGCAATTCTGCCTTGTTCTTGGATAAGTCCAAATCACGAACCAGGTCATTTAGTTCTTCCTGTGTTAGTCTGTGTGGGATTGATGATGCACCACAGTGAAAATATGGATCACTGCATGCTGATGGAATAGGAGAAGAACAGGTCAGCTCACCCTTGTCCTCATCAGATGAATCAAGAGAATATTCTGCTGGAGGTTCTGGAATAGGAAGTCCCTCACCATGTGGAACTGGTCTCAATGCAGACAGAATGTTTGGGTAGACTCTTATCTACTTTGGCTTCATTATTCCACCAGAAAGAGGAGGAACCAAGCAGAAGTAACAGTCTTTTATGTGGTTGCTTGGCTCTCTCCACTGCAAAAGGCATTGATAGTCTTTTGCCATTTAACCACTGTGAAAGTTGATTGTACATGGAGCACAGCATATACGCGGAGTCCAAGACTTGTCTTGGTCACCAACCTTGCATCCGAAGTAAAGATGAGAAGCCTTCTTCACTTGACAAGGGATACTTTTCTTCTGGTTGGCAAATGTCACTTCCCCAAATGTAGAGCACAAATTGTTCACACTATTAACACACTTTCGAAGCATTACTGTTCTGTATTGTGCCTAAATGGAGAAAATAATAACAGTTCTATGGAATAGTAGCTTCAACTGTCTCACACAAAGTCTGAAATATTTTCAATGCTCAACCTTTCCAACAGGGGTCAGCTTACTTCAGCAGCCACCTGGCAGTAGCATTGTATTGCATCAGAAAATGATGCATGCAATCAACTCTGGATGATGTGTGCATGATGGTATTATACAATGTGATGCAATATTACATCATTCTAGGCTGATTTAGGCTGTTGTTGCAGTGCTACTGGATAAATTTACATGGTGAACCATGTAAAGTGAATTATCTGAAATATCTTCAAAACGAGAGCTAATAAAAATTTTTCATGGTTATATTCATGTTCAGCACACCAAGATACTACAGATTAGGGCCTTTTTAAGCCAATAACGATCTCACTGTAGACTAGTGTAATCAAAGTAGTACGGTATTGGAAGAAAAACAAAGCAATATAATAGAGAGCCCAAAAAATAAATCCACATAAATATGGACAGTCAATCTTTTTTTATATAATATATATTTTTATTGTTATTTATGTCTTTTACATTTTGTATTTCCCTTGGGTAGCCCACCACCAATTCACCCATGATCCATCTCCATGGTCCCTTGTGTTCTTTCCTATTCCATTATGTGCCCTTATACCCCCCTCCCCCTCCCCCCCCCACACACCCGCTGAGTGTCTCTCTCCTATTTGGTTTCCCTATAGTCCTATTATAAGTGAAACCATTTTATATTTTTCTTTTTCTTTCTGGCTTATTTCACTGAGTATGATTTCCTCTAATTCCATCCATGTCTTTGCAAATTGCATGTGTTTATCTTCTTTGAATGCTGAATAGTATTCCATTGTGTATATGTAGCACATCTTCTTGATCCAATCATCTATTTTTGGACTTCTGGGTTTTGCTTCCACACCTTTGTTATTGTGAACAGTGCCGCAGTGTACATATGGGTGCATGTATCCTTTCGGATTAGTGTTTTTGTGTCCTTTGGGTATATTCCCAAAAGTGGGATTGCTGGGTCGTATGGGAGCTCCATGTTTAGCAGTTTGAGGAATCGCCATACAGTTTTCCATAGTGGTTGGAACAGTTCACATTCCCACCAGCAGTGTAGAAGAGTTCCTTTTTCTCCACATCAGTTAATCTTTGACAAAGAAGCCATGACCATACAATGAAGAATAGAAAGCCTCATCAACAAAAAGCTGGGAACTTCAACGGCTGCTTGCAAAAATATGAAACTAGTTCAGACAAAAATTAAGATTTGGGTATAAAATATGAAATTATAAAATGCATAAAAGAAAACATAGAATGTATACTCCTGTATGTGAACTACAGAGATGTATTTAGATACTCAACTCCAATTGCAAGGGAAATAAAACCAAAATTGAACAAACAGAACATCAAACTGAAAAACTTAAAAAATTTTTTTTTTCCAATTGAAGTGCCCTTGTCTTAAATCTTGTTAGTGTTTTGTCAGTATAGCATTTCTCCCCTCAGGTGTAGTCACCACACCACTCCCACCAACAAACCACTCGTAGTATTCCATCTTAGTCCATTTTGCTCTCCTCCCCTCCTGTTCTTACCCCAACCTGTCCCCAAACTGAAAAATTTATGAAACTTCAAAAGAACGACCACAAAACCAAAAGGTCAACCTATAGAATGGGAGAAAATCCTCCACACCATACATCTAAGAAGGAGCTATTATATAAGATCTTCAAGGAGCTCATGTAACTTAACAAAAAAGAAAACATAAAACCCAGTCCAAAAATGGGTAGAAGAGCTAAATAGGCATTTCCCCAAAGACACAGAAAACAAACTGGTACATGAAAAAATTCTTGACACCAGGGCCTCCCTGGTGGTGCAACGGGTTAAATGGCAGCACTATGAAGCTATCCAAAACCACTGCAGCACGATATCGATACTCGGCCAAAGAGCTTCCCACATGGCGCAGCAGACCTCTCCTGTCTCGCCCGCTGCTCCCATAAGCAGTGTATTTCAGTTGATCTGCCTCTTCTGCTCCACACTCTATCTCTCGGGAATCCTCTCACCACCCTCCCCCACTCCACAGACACACCTCTGGCCTACACCCCAGCTTTTATGCATAAATAAAATAAATCTTTAAAAAAAATTCTTGTCGCCAGGAAAATGAAAATCAAAACCACAATGAGATACCACCTCACACCTGTGAGAAGGGGCCATATGAAAAAGACCAGAAACAACAATTGCTGGCAGGATGTGGAGAAAAAGAAACCCTTCTACACTGTTGTTTAGAATGTAGACTGGTCCAACCCCCATGGAAAGCAGTATGGAGGTTTCTGAAAATATTAAAAATAGATCTGCCATATTATATAGTGATACATCTCCTAGGTTTCAACTCACAGAATGCAATAACACTTAACAGAAGGGGTATATGCACTCTTATGTTCATTGTAGCACTGTTTACATAGTCAAGTTATGGAAACAACCTAAGTGCCAAAGACAGATGAGTAGACTAGGAAGATGTGATATATATATATACGCAATAGAATACTACTCAGTTATAGAGAAAAGATATATTCTTGCCATTAGTGACAACATGGATGGAAGTGGATGAGATTATGCTAAATAAAGTCACAAGGAGGATAACAAATACCAGATGGTATCACTTACATGTGGGATATAGAGAAACAAAACATTGATAAAGCCAAATCAGTAATAAACCCTAGAAATATGACTAGAATTGAGACAATAATGGGGAAAGAAAAGGAGGATCAGCAGCATTGGGAGGAGACACATGGACTATGGTGGAGAATTATGGGTACCTTGTTGGTAAGTGTGGTGTGGTAACATACACCTGACAGTTGTGATCCTGTGCCTTTAAATCATATATAGCACTGTAAATCAATTTTGCCTCAACTTTAAAAAAAACTAAAATAAAAAAATAAGATAAAATATATCTTTAAATCACTTCAGAGATTTATTGTCTGAAGCATCAACAGACCATTCTTGCTGATGTTCTGTTAACTTAGAGTCCACCTACTGTCTATACTGAGTCAAATATAACACATTTTCCCCACAGAGTCAAAGGCCATTAAAAGAATAGCTATTAAAATCTGCAATATATATTATAATTATTCTGATAGTATTCTTTACTTTTCATATGAAAGAGCACAGTTCATTAGGTATCTCTAATGGAGGTAATAGGTCTCCTGAGTTCACTAACTCCCCACATCAACATTGTGCTAACAAGAATAAACATCATTTATTAAGCATACAAGTATTACATTTTAAATTGAACAATTTGTATTTCAATGTATTGATGACTTAGAAAAGATAAAGGAGTTCTCTGGGCCCTAGAATCAGCATCCTATACATAATACCAGTAAAGATAAACAAGTTAACAAAATTGGAACTCAGCATTTCATAGTTGCCTTTTAATACTCATGGTGCACGAAGTCTTTCTGGCTGGCATTTAGCTATTGACTACTGTATTTCACCATCATGCACCATTATTTCTAAACATATTAATTTCAGCCTGACATTTGCTTTATGAACATTTGATTCGCCGAGTTAAGAAAACAGCTTAACTAGGAGAACAGATGTGCAAAATTAAAGGTTATTTATATAATCACTTACACAGTGATGTTTAAGACTCTTAGAATTGCTATGAAATTTTAGGGTTATGATATCATGCCATACACTTTGAAAAATTAATTCAAATTAGTTTGGAAATGAGCACTTTTATATCCACTGAAAATTTCATTAACAATAGAAATATAGGGTTATAATCAAAGATTGTAGCACACTAGAAAAATGTCTACAGAGGTTAAAACTGGGTCCTGTTTTTCATATCTTCATTAAAGATCTAAATGTAATAATGAACAGATTATTCAAAAGTAAAAATATTAAGAACAAATTTTAAGAGTCATTAGAAAGGAATTATAGGTACTTAAAAATTAAGTATCAAAATTAGATTAATTTTAAATGGCAAATATCTAGAAAGTAGGCATAGATATTAGAAAATTATAGAGAATAAAAGATATAGAAAACAATAATGTAAAATAAATCTATAATATTATGTGAAGATCTCAATATCATATGAAAATACATTTATTTCATGTACTATATGAAAGATGCTCTATAACAGAAAGGTTAAGACAAGTAATTCAACAATTACTAAATATATAGATGTAGAACAATACTAGATAGCTATTAGCCATGCTTTTTTCTTTTGATACTATGGTATCAAAACTGGTACATGTGAGTTTTGAAGACTGGTAGAAAGAAAGCAAATCAATCAATACTCTAGAACAGACAACTTACCTAAAATGAGTATCCTATTCCATATTTAATACTTAACCTGTAAGTAATCCCCATTCACTTAAAATAAACCATGAGAACATGGCTTCTATGGAGAACAGGACAATAATTGTCTCTTCTTCATCATCCCCTGATAAGTGGGGCTACAATAGAGGTCACTATAATCTAACACATTCCCTCAAAGTGGTACACAGTTTGTCAGCTTTCCTTATTATGCTGAGTCACTATCTACCAAGGCAGACACTAAAGAAATCATTGGATACCCTGCTTTGAAAATACTGAAAGAAAAGCATTCGAGCCTTCACTACCACAATCCTGGAAGCTATTCCTAGCAGAATATCCCAGTATGTTAATCAGTAGCTAATTACAGTATTACATTTACCAAGACAAGACTTTAACATTGGGTGAAAATACAAACACTAAATACAAACACCAGAGGTGTCTCCTGGAAGGTACTGAAGAAGAGGGAATGGAGCAATATTTTTTGAAATCAGAGAGTGAAGGTAAATTACAAAATGTATAAATGATTTTTTTTCTTTGAGGCTAAATAGGAACATTTAAAAAATGATGCATCACATCAACTAGCCAATGACTATCTGATTTTTAATCTCAGGGGACAAGGAAAAGGAACAACTCCAATTTCAGTCTAAGAGATGCCCATCTTTATGATGATCAGACCATATTCTGATCACTAATATAGGCAAGATTCAAGGATGACAAGGGCCAAAGAATAAAACTGCAATTCTGTTAGGATAAACCCTTCCCCAGTCTTTTCAGTAACAGACAAAGACAGTCTAAAAGGTTAATCCTAATGACATTATCCATTGGAAAATATGCTTAGGTGACTGCTTTGGCTTTGCCTGGTCCCTTTTCTTTGAGAAAATCATAATAGATAGCTGTTCCCTGTGGTTAAACAATTGGGAAATCACTAAAACAATTTACAGGCATTTATAAAATAAAAACACACAAAAAAGGAAATGAATTAACATTTCAAAGGCATTCTACAGGTGGAATCTTGCAGTGTTTAAGCTGAAAGTTGTAGTTCTTGCAAGCAGTCCAGAACTGCAAAGACAATTCAATATGAGATATGTATTGTCTTTTTTTTAGAAATCTTCCATGAATGATATTTCAATTTTGTGGTTTTAATCAGCGCAATTTGTATTTAATGTTTTAATATATAATATTTCCAATGTGCTAAGTCAAGTCAGTCATTGATTAGTCACTTCTCAGCAAAATACCAGGACAAGTAAGGTTGTGAATAGGCATATATCAAAGATCTACCCTAAAGTCAAGATAGTTCCATTATCACTCATAAAGTTATCATGAATTTTCTTTTTAGAACTCCATGCAACTTCTCCAATGGAACTTTTATAACTTTTTTCTGCATATATTCTTCCTTTAATTTTATCTCTCCATTGCATTGTAACCATTTCTGAGTAATAGATTTTATATTTGTTTCTTCAGTTTCTACTCACTACATCAATTTTATAACGTTAAAAAAAAAAGAAAGGTTTTCCTTCCAGTCAAGAATACTGTATCTACCCAGATGCCCAAAAATAGATGATTGGATCAAGAAGATGTGGTATATATACACAATGGAATACTATTCAGCATTCAAAAAAGATGAACATATGCAATTTGCAGCAATATGAATGGAGCTAGAAGGGATAATGCTCAGGAAATAAGCCAGAAAGAAAGAGAAAAATATAGAATGGTTTCACTTATAACCGGAATATAGGCAAACCAAACAAGAAAGAGACATCCAGCAAGGGAGGGGGAGGATCGGGGCTCAAAAAGGGGTAGAAAAGAGTACAAAGGACTATGGTGATGGTTCACGGGTGAATCGGTGTGGGTAACCTATGGGGAATACACAATAATGTAAAAAATATGAATAATAAAAAAATGAAAAAAAGAATACTGTATCTCGCAAGACTCTCTTTCAGATATGAGGGAGAAATAAAAGACTTCTCAGAAAAACAAAAGTGGAAGGGATTTGCCAACAGTGGACTTCCACTACCAAACTTGTAATTGTAAATTCTTCCCATTTCTTTTCTCTGTAAATCTTTTTAAGTCTTTTGACAGTTTTACAAGCAAGAAAAGTTTTTTCAAGGCCCTGAGAACCATCTCTTTGAAATGCAATCATCAGAGGTGGTATCACCCCTACTTTCCAATTTCTGTGAAAGAGTAGAAGACTAACTTCAGAGGACACCTTATTCCTTATTCCAAGTAACAAAACTATCTACTGTCATACAGATATGAGGTGTTAATTTTTCCTTTGGATAAAACCAATTAAAAAAAAACAGGGATAGCCTGATTTATCTTTAACATCCAGCAGTATTTTTCCACTTGCTTACTCCAGCCCTTAAAAAAGTCTGTTCCTTATATGTCAAGAAAGAACTTGAGTTTATATATGTTCTACAAGCTATCCTATATTGCAATAGTCTTGAATAAACACATATTTATAAATTATTTGAGATAAGTATTTGTTACTAAAATAAATATATTCCTTTTCACATTATCATTTTCACAGGCAAGAAACAAACATGTAGATGACCTATATGAAAGCCATTAATCTCATGTTATCTTAAGAAATTCAAGTAACTTGAAAATTAAAATTCGGCATTTGAGTTTAGAAGCAGAACCAGATATTTATAATTAACCAATTTTCACAAAAGGAACCTGTACCAAGGAGTTCAGCAACCAATTGTTATCAATAATAGGCCTACACAGTACCACCATCAATACAAAGACAGATGAGTTTTCTTTTCCACTATGACAATTAAAAGAACAACAAAAAGAAATCAAGGTACTTGCTGTATGAAAATGTAAAGGAGAAGAAAATAAAAAAGGCAACAGCATTCAGAAAATAAAGTAAGAAGGAGGAAAATCAATCTGAATGTCTAAACCAATATTCAAATCAACTTAAAAAGCTCAAAAAATATCTCCTTAAATTTATACAATTTGAATGAAGAAATGAACTCAAACATAAACTAAGAATATTAGTAGTAATTTTGCCCTGTTCTCATGGTTCATAATAGTGAGAACCCATTTAACTGACAGTTCAACAATATGAAACTTTTAAAAAATACAGACCAACAAAGATAAATGGAATGTAATTTTTCATAAAGTGAGCGATAACAAGAGACTGAGATACCCATGTCCTAAGGAAAAAAAGAATGAAATGGGAGTGTGGGTACAGGAACACAGGAAGATATAGAGCACTTTTCAAATTGGTCTCTATTAAATTAAAAGAAATACTCTTTCCTAAAGAATATAATCTTATTTGACCCAAACTCGCCATTAATCTTAAGTGAAGAAAGTAGCTCATATTTATTAAAGATTTGAAAATTCAGACATACAAAGTAACTTGACAAAAAAAGAGTACATAGTCATCGTTGTCAATTTTATATTTAGAAACATTACTTGGTATTAAAATCCCCAACTCTAACAGCTATTAGAACTATAATAGCTATAAGTCAGGATCATCTCTATGAAAATGCTACTATTATTTCAATTACTTTTACAATAGAAGTTTTAACTGTCAAGAAAAAGACATAAGAACAATGAAATAGGACATCTATCCAATCTATTAACTTCCTAAGAAATTTATACAACATAGCATGGCTCAGATAAATGTGAAATTCAATTACACAGTTAAATCACTTCTATTTTATTTATCAAATTAATTATATGAACAAAAGTAGTAATATTCTAAATAATTTTAAATCACATAACTATTTAATCAACAGGTGTTAGATTGCATCTTAAATCCCTTAATCTAAACCCCATTTACCATGTCAAATTATTATAAAGAATTTACAGCCCAGAAACTGTAAGATGTATTTTTAATGAATTCTATATACCAAGAACGCTCTCAAAGACTAATTCAATAAATAAACACAACAAAATGTAGTAACATTACAAACACTATCATTAGGATAGTCATTAGATATTCTCCACCACAACATGATTTCAATTCAATGCAAGCTCTGTACCAGAAATAAAAAGGAAATTCTTCATTTGCTTTTAGCTTGCCTTGGCAATACATACTATTAGTCTCAATATTTAATATCTTATTCATGTTTCGTCTTTTTCCAGCAGCACTTTTATTTATTTATTTATTTTCTTTCATCACTGTTCACTTTTGTACAATATTTGATTTCTCCCCTCAGGTGTGATCCCCATAAATCTCCCATCACCACCTCACCCATGAACTGTCATCATTGTCCCCTGTGCTCTTCCCTCTCTTGTTTTGACTCTCTCCTTCCCCTTCCCCTGCTCTATGTCTCAGATCTATAATTTGCCTGTCTAGCAACATTTAATGTACCAACAGAAATTGTTACTGGAACCCAGCCACCTCAGCAGTGGGATCTGAGAGCAGCAGTGGTATTCTCTCACTCTGCTGCACCTCCACAACTCAGTTGTGGCAGATGCTCCTCAGAGCCCTTTTATGTAACAGCATACTTCCTAGATCATGTAATGGATCAGTCAGGTGCAAGCTATGAACCGATTGGTGCTAAATTGTCCACTCAGCCACAGGATTGAAAATGGTCCAATCAGATTTGTGGGTGGGGCACCCTGAAAGAGGATATAAGCCAGGGTCAGAAGTAGCTGAGGAGAGACAACTTCAGGCCCCGAACAAGAGAAACAGTTAAGGTCCCTAAGAAGAGAGATGACTCCAGTCTCTGAAGAAAGAAAGAAGACAGTTCTAGCCTCCGAAAGAAGGAGAAAGAAAGGGAACACTCCATTCCTGGTCTTCAAAGAAGAATCCAGCAGCTGACCTACAAGGAGGGAAGAAAAGCCAGAGACCTCTGTCAGAGACTGGGCCTCTGGTCCTGTATCTGATGTTACCTGAAAGGAGCATCAAAGGCCCTGGGACTGGTGTTTCAAAGAGCTGTTTATTGTTGGTATAGCTCAACTAACTCACAAAGTTAAAACTTGGTTGTTTCACAGCTGTTAAAACTTGGTGTCTTTGACACCACATCTGGGCGACCAGTAGTGATCATCACTATTGGCCAGAACTCCTGGTAACTGGTGGCAACCATCACTGACATCCTCTGGGTGAGATAACCAGCCACTGGTGGCAACAGTGAGCTCTTCGTTTCCCCTGCTGTAAAATAAGCCCTATGGTTATTGTTCCTGGAGCCTGAGGTCTCTTGCAATTGTGCACACATGTGGGAACACACAGACAGGTGACCTGTCCTCTTATCAGGCACTGTCCCACTGGCCCCCGTGTGGGTATATGCTACAGCCCTTGGTTTTGGTTTTTGCCTTTTGGCTTTTTAGGGCTTTTTAGTGGCTCCCTTGTCTTAGAGCCTGGGCAGGTGGGTGGCTGTTCCATCCTACCTCCAGCCATCCTACCCTGACTGTCCCTGTTTCAAAATTACCAAGCATAGTTGTAGCTCTATATATTCAACAGGTACCTTTTTTAATTAAAGAGCCAATAAAATTTTCACACTAAAACATAAAGAACCTGTATTAAAATTATAATTTCTGATCAAGGAAAATTATACGTTTTCCTTTTGGAGTATTCTTTCCAGAACAAAGGTCAATCTTTGAGGAAGCAGAAAACAGTTTCCAAGACTTTTAGTTATGTTTACATTGCCATCTAGTTCCTATTAAAATTAGTGTGATTCTACAGAATCCAACATCACATTATATCATAATTAATCAGACTTTATTCTCTCACTAAACTCAGGCCTATCTGATTTTTACAGTGTTGATCTATGTAATGGCACAATTTATTTTTCCTAATTTATAATTTTTTTAAGTTCATGTGCTTTTGTTGTTTGAGATTTTTTAAAAACTACATTTTGTGATCTTAAAATTTAAACTTCCAAAACTTAGAATCTATGCTTTTGTTCAGAACATAAATATCTGTGGGCAAAATTTGAGTGTGATCAAACAGTAGGTCTTATACTGTGTTTTATGAAAATATATACATTACTATCAAAATTGATATTGAGACTGACACAATTTTAGAGGAAAACCTAGTAGTTATTTTGCTCAATCTATAATGAAAGACTCTTCCTCCACAAAATACTAAAATATTCTCTGTATTCTTTTGTAATATCTTCCACTGAAAGAAATTTCTCTCCACTGTAATAAATTCCAGGTTCTGGTTTAACACTATTTAAATTAGTTTTTCTTTCTATACAACAAAAAACATGTATGCCTCTATCTACCACTTACCACTCCTTTTCAAAAGATAATGCTTTAACTATTTGAAGACATTTATTATATTCCTTCTATAATCTATTTTCTCTTTCCTTAGGCAAATTTGGTTTTTTAAGAATTAAAAAATTATTTTACAATAATCTTTAAAGAAATGCATTCCAAACTGTATACAATGACAGCTCTTAGTAGGTATTTAAAGGAGGATCTGGTCACACTATAAGCAGTAAGACACTATAAAATTATCAATTAATCCAAAAATGAAACTTTATAACTTTGTCAATCAGCCACACATAAATTCTGAGCTGTTATTTTTTCACCGTTACCAAAGCCACTCCACTATACATCTGGATGTAAGAAAGACCCCTTCTACAGAAAGATTGTAGCTGTCAATGGCAATTTGGCATCCATAGGTTAGTGGTATCAAAAATTCAGCTGCAAATATTTCTGCTCATATTATCTACTTTTGAAACTCAGACACAATTCCCACCTTCTGGTCAGAGTATTCTTATTTTCCTTGGGGATAGTGGTCAACTCTATTTTTCTGTTTCTCCCTAGGTGCTGTGAAAGGAACTAATTCAGGGAGGGCATTTGAGTTGGAATGGACAACTAGAGCACTCATTTTCCCTGGACACAATTATATCAGCAGTGGACAAGTGGGGAGAAAATCTAGGGATATTTGCTGAGACCATAAAGAGAACGGCATACTTTTCTTCTCTGGGTTTTAAGTAGAAAAGATATAAAAACAGGAATACTGAGAGTCATCCTACTAATCATGAAGCTCAAGAGAGAAGCCTATTTTGGAGAAAGGAGAACTAAGAGGTATTGTGGTAGGCTAAATATGCACCCTCCCCAAAGATGCCAATGTCATAGTTACTGGAAACGGAATAAATTACCTTATATATCAAAATGGACTTTGTATCTGTGATTAATTAAGGATCATAATGGAGAGGTTACCGTGCATTACCAAGGTAGGCCCTAAATGTAGTCATTTAGAAGACAAAAGAATCAGTGGGAAGAATGTGGTGATGAAAGTAGAGATTTGAATAATGTAGCCAGAGTCAAGAAAAAATGGTAGCTTCTAGATTCTGAAAGACTCAAAAACAGGTTGTCTCCTGAAGTGTCCAAAGGCCCTGCCAATACTTTGATTTTTATCCCCTTAGATTCAGTATGGATCTTTAACATCCAGACTCTGAGATAATCAGTTGGTATTGTCTAAAATCACTAAATTTGTGGTAACTTGTTATACAAGCAGTGGGATATTAATGCAAATGGAGAAAATAAATAAGGACACAGAGCCTTTAATAAAGTATTTGACCACATGGATGTAATAGGCATTTACAAAGCATAGTACCTCCCCAAATGGTGAACAAGCACGTCAAAGGCACATGGGATGTTTGCCAGGATTTAACAAATACTGGATCACAAAACAAGAATTGATAAATTCTTGAAGATTTACCAAGAATCTTCTCTGACCACAGTGGTATCGAACTAGAAATCAAATACAAAAAGAAAGCATGAAATCAAATGCAAAAAGAAAGCATGAAAAACCTCTAACTGAATAACACACTACAGAATGAAATCAAAGAAGAAATCAAAAAATACCTTAAAACAACTAAAAGTGAGGACACAACCCTTCAGAAACTTGTGGGTCACAGCAAAAGGAGTACTAGAAGGGATACATAGAGAAATAAAGGCCCATATTAAAAAAACAACAAACCCCTAAATAAATAACCTTATCTCTCATTATATGGGACCAGAAAATGATGAACAAACAAAACCAAAGTCAGTAGAAGGAAGTAAATAAAAATTAGAGCAGAAATAAGTGAAATAGAAGTTAAAAGATAGTACAAAAGATTAAATAACCCCAAAGATGGTCCTTTCAAAAAAAATAAAGGAAATAAAAAAACCTGTACTGGCCTAACAAAGAAAAAAAAAAGCGGGGGTGGGGGGGACTCAATAGAATCAGAAACGAAAGAGAACTTACAACAGCTATCTCGAAAATTCAGAAGATCATAAAAGATTACTATGAACGATTTGAATGCTAGTAAATTGAATAGTCTAAAAGAGATGGTCAAATTCTTAGAGATATAAACTATCTGAGACTGAATCATGGAGAAATACAAAACCCGAACAGACCTATTATTGCAAGCAAGGAACCTGAATCAGTTATCAAAAGTCTCCCCCAAAAAACAAAAAACCAGCACAGGTGATTTTACAAGTGAGTTCTAAAAAACCTGCAAAAATGAGTTAATACCTATCTTTTTCAATTCTTACAGAAAATTGAGAAATAGGAAATATTTCCAAATGCATTTTGTGAAAACAACATTACTATGGTACCAAAACCAATGACACTACAATAAAAAGAAAATTGCAAACCAAGTCCCAATGCACACAGATGCAAAAATCCACAAGAAAATTTTAGCGACCAAATTTAACAACACATTAAAAACCATGAACAAGTGGGATTTATTTCAAAGACACAAGGATGGTTCAATATCTGAAATTCAAAAATGTAACTCACCACATCTATAAAAGCAAAGATAACATTATCCATTCATATCAATAGATGACAAGAAATCATCTGATAAGATTCAACATTCATTTGTGACAAAATCTCAGCATATTTTATAAACACATAACTAATATTATTCTCAATGGTGAAAAACTGAAAGCTTTTAAGATCTGGTACAAGACAAGGATATCCACTTTTACCACTATTATTCAACATAGTATTGGGAATACCTAGAAAATTAGGCAAGAAAAAAATATAAAATGAATACAAGCTGGTAAAGAAGTAAAGCTACTGTTATTTGCATAAAACACTATAACATACATATCAAACCCTAAATACTCCACTAAAAAGCTAATTGAAACAATTAGTTCAGCAAAGCAGCAAGGTGCAAAATCAATATATAAAAATTATTTGCCTTCCTGTATGCAAGCCATGATATACCCTGACCATGGATTGGAAGTATTAGCTTTGTCAAAATGACCATTTTACCCAAAGGAATATACAGTCTAAGACAAGTTTTTGGTATTAGACCACATGCCTTTGATGTGGATTATAGAAATGCTACTATACTTTGAAATTTTATTGCTCCTTCACCTATCTGATATGCACCATATTACAGAGATTTTATAAAAAATAGATGTATGAAAAGGCCCAATGTGCTTTGAGCACCTCAGAAAAAAGGCATAAAATGAAATTCAATAATTGTAATTATTACACATAAAATACATCAGATTACTTCAGAAAGGTCACTCATGGACCAAAAAACTAGTGGTAGAGTCAGTAATGTATTAAATTGATTAATATTTAAAAAGGTATATAAGAATTATCACCCCTCAGGAACTTACCTTTCATTAATCAGTTTATTAAATGTAAATATTAAAGCAGTACTCCATGCATATCAACAAACTCAAGGGTTCTCAGGTAACAAATAAGGACTAAATTTGCTTTTAGGCACAGATAGATTTGTCTTCACATGTAATACTACTCAACCAGAATATAAAGTATTTATAGCTCTAAGCTTCCCACCTGACTTCTTGAGTAATCATATAAAGAGGTATCAGAATAATTATTAAGAACATGATACTGCACAAAATCAAATCTATGTATTTGATAAATGAAGACCTTAATGTCTTTTTAGTCAAATAATATAAATTCTCAAAACTGAGAATTTAGCCCTTAGCAAAAAAAAAAAAAAAAAAAGAAAGAAAGAAAGAAAAAGAAAAAGAATTTCTAATGTTTTGGATACATTGTCAGCACTACTTTTGCATACTCTTCAGAGACACAAACTCTATTTAAGAGAATTTGTATATTAACTTCAGTAAAACATCTTGATGCCCTAAAGAACTGGGATAATCAGGATCTAAAAATGCTTATCTGCTCAATGCACCCAAAAAGCCAGTCAACATATAAATTACCTGCATGCATAAAACATTTGCATGTGGTCATATCTAGATTATTATGTGCCAAAAAATGTCAACTGCTGATAGGCACTTCTAAATCATTACCCATATTTTATGAAATGTATGCATTTATGTTTACTTTAACGTAAATGTAAAAGAAATGTTTTGTTTTTAGGTGACCTGCCTTAAAAGAAAAACTAAAGATCTTCAGATTTGAAGCAAGTAAACCCAGATGGTAATTTGAATTCATAAGAACAATGAGCATAAATAAAATTAATAATGTAATTATTCTTTCTCATAATTGATTTTTAAAGTAATTAAATAAAATAGCATGTATAGGACAAAATGCTGGGCTTATATATCAATAGTATTTAATATTTTTGCAATATTCTTACCAATTATAGAACAAAAGAGGTATTAGCTAAGTTATAGATATGATGGCCAAGTGACAATTATAATTTTACAACATTAGGTAGGTATAATATGTATATATATATATATATATATATATATATATATATATAGTAACACTAAGAGGGGAGAAATAGAGTTGTAGAGGGTAACAAATCTATGTATTACTGAAATTTAACTGGTCTATACTTAAAAATAATTCTGTTAGGCTTAGGTAAATTTATTAAGCCCTGGAGTAAGCACTAATACAAAACAAAGCAAAACATATATATGTAAAATATGCACATATACTCTGATATGCATGCATATGCAATATATACATATTGATATGTATATGATAATAAAAATGCACATTACTCTGATATCAAAACCAGTGACACTACAATAAAAGAAAACTGCAAACCAAATTCCCTAATGCACAGAGATGCAAAAATCCACAACACAATATATATCTCTCTATACATACAAAATCATGTATGTGTATATACATATATGTAATATAAATTTGTGACATCTATATCTATATACAAATACATGTAATGTATATCAGTGACATAAATATGTGTCCTATAAACATAATGTATGTATTAATAAAATATAATAATGAAACAAAGTAACAGTATTAAAGAAATAACCAGGCCATGCAATGGTGATTAAGGAAGTGAAAACTACTTGAACAGGTAGCTGAAGAATAGTTAGTTCTTCAGGAAAATGAGATTTTAGAGGCAGTAAACATGAGAAAATTGGAAAGAACAGGTCTTCTAGGATAACAAGTACAAAGGCCTGGAGACAAAAAATGCTCCATGTGCTCAAAAATCAAAATGGAGTTTAGAGTAACAGCAACACGAAGGAGAGTAGAAAAAAATGAGGTTAGGAAACTGGACAAGTTCAAATTTTGGGGGACTTGGTGACCGTGACTAAGAGTGATAAGAAATTCGGCCTCTCCGGTGGCGCAGTGGTTGAGCGCTGCGCTGTGGAGCTGTCGGCAGCGGTGATGCGAGTTCGACACCAGGCCGGGGAGAATCCCACATGGTGCGGCAGACCTCTCCTGTCTCGCCCGCTGCTCCCCTCAGCAGATTACTTCTGATCTGCCTGTTCTGCTCCCCACTCTGTCTCTGGTGAACCCTCTCGCCGCCCCACGCCTCTGGCCTGTACCCCAGCTTGTATGTATAAATAAAATAAAATCTTTAAAAAAAAACGAGTGATAAGAAATCATTGAAGGATTGTGGGCAATGAGATAACTGTAACCATTTATACGTTTATGGAAAATGAGTAGTTGGAGGTGAGAAGACAATTTAGGAACTAATATCTTCAGCAAGTCCACTGAGGTAACACATAGCTGCATACAAACAGTAAGTCACTTAGAGGATCTATGATTTGCCAGGCATTATTCTATGCATTTTACTCAGTTCTCTACAAAAACTCAGATGTTCTCATTTAACAATGTCTCCAACAACTGCACAAAGGTGATAGCGTTTCTCATTTTACAGGTTCAGAAAACTTATCCAGATCATATAGATGGTTAACAGCAATTTGTTCACCAAGCCTAACTACATTATAACAGTTATGATCAGGTACTTTTATTTTTTGATATAGTTTTGCAAATTAATAACTATGAGAAAATTTTGGAATATACTCATATTTTAGTAATGCAAATTCCCATTTTTTTTTCAATAATTAAATACTTAGGCTTAGGCTTTTCTCTAGACTTCCAAATAGACTGAAAAATTCTCCTTAATTCTTTAATGTTTTGACCAAAACAGGTATAGATATGATATTCATCTTCAACTCCTCATCCTATGTCAGAGACAGAACATCAAGGAGCATGAGGCAACATACACAACTACACACTCCAGTCACACATGAATATACTGTTTGAAAGCCTCTGGCCAAATTTTCCACTAGTGATTTGTTACAACTCATTTCTTTAGTCTTAATATCCTTTAATTTGGGTTTCAAAGGAATAGAACTTGAAACATATTTATTTCTATTATTCGTCTGCATCTTAAGCTATGAAATAATTGCAAGAAAGTTCCATCCTAGACTTTTATTCTCTTATCTTCTTTGCATTTTATGCGTATTTTCTACAATGGCAGAGAATTAGAGCTCTATTTTACACCCATCAGCTACAAATTTCGCCAATGTCAATACCTGCTATGGTGTGAATGTTTGTCTCCATTCACAATTCACATGTTGAAATCTACATGCCCAATATGGCAGTATTAAAGGTGGGGCCTCTGACAGATGCTTAGAAGACAACAGTGGTGACTTCATGATGGTATTAGTGTTCTTATAAAGGATCCAATAGGGATCCCTTGCTCATTCCACCATATGAGGATATAGCAAGAAGGTGCCAGCTATGAAGGAAGAGGACACTCACTCAACCATGCTGGTACCCTGATCTTGGACTTCCATTCTCAAAAACCATGAACTAAATTTTTCTTGCTTGTAAACTACCCAGTCTGTGATGTTTTGTTATAGCAGCCCAAATGGACTAAGCAATACACCTACAGGAAACATTATTCACATAAATGATATCACCCTACTCTAAAATATATCAAATTAATGATGCTTTTGAAAAACTTACATTATGGGGAGCATCTGAAATTCACATGAAGGAATAATGAATAAGTAAATTGGCAGTTTTTGGTTTAGATGAATAAATGATTCTACCATGGATCATATTTAACTAACTTTGTAGACTTTTGTCCTAATGTATACAGGTGGTATCTGAATTTCCCAAGATATAAAAATACAGTGGAATTACTTTGCAATGTGCATATTAAGACCGAGGCTACCATCTGTTAGAGAAAAATGTGTAACCATGAAAAGAAATCACTGTTTGTTATACTAAAACATAGTTTTAACCATAATATTAAATAATAATGATCACTGCCTTTACATCACAGGACTTGACTTTTAATTTCAGAACAAAATATGGAATCAAGTGTTAACTATTATGCATAGATAGTAGGTGATGGGCATAGCTAATAGACAAATTTTTTCTTGTCAGCAATGACTTTTTAAAAAATTTTTTATTTGTATATTCATTTTATTGGTTCAAGGTATTTTTGCACGTGGACTTTCATTTGATACTTACAGTTGAAATAAATTCCAGGATAAAGCAAAGGAAAGAATCCTTTTACCAATATTTTTATGGTGAAAGATGGCTTAAAGACATTCTGAGTAATGCATTTTATGAAAAAAATTTTTTTTCTTCCAATATTCAAGAGAGTCATCAGATCATATGCTTAACATTTAGCTAGTATAGATTTATGCTTGACCTAGGCTATTATAAATCTATGAACTTTTTTTAAGAAGGCAATTTCTATTTGCAGTTAATCAAATGAGTTATTTCTATATGATAGTATCCTAGCAACTTCAGTCAGAAGAGGAAGTCCCTACTGATGTTAGAAAGAGATTTGTTTATCACATGTCCAGATCTAACTTCTGAATGTGCTTCGGAGTGTTGCTTTGACCACTCAATTATCAAAACTTTTCTGTTACAGAACTAACAAGGTTGTAAAAATCTTTATTTCATGATTTCTGAACTTGAGATGCTCAGAGAAAGAGCCCAGTGGTTGCCATTTGTAATAAACAAATTTCTTAAAGGAATATTTTCATGAGATTGTATCTCTCAAACAAATCCAAATAATTACCAATAACCAAATACCTAAATAAATATTTTCAAATTTTATTAAATTTGGCTTCCATTAACATCTTTGCCTCATGGTACAAGAAGTTTGCTTAAGTAATTATATCTTTTCCACCAAATCTTAAAATAAACTTTACATGGCTTGTTGTCAAAATATATACCTCAGTCTGTGAAAGATGAAAAGGGTTTGAGTCACTACTGTCACTTTCAAGTTTATGGGAGTTCATGCTCTTTGATTCTAAACTCTACTCTGATTTGAAGCAATAACTTTGAAAAATAAAATAACCCCAGTTAAGAAGCAATGGGTCCAGTTCATTCAGGAAACGTTTAACTACACTTTTCCATTAAGATCTCAGCTAATAGGGCATAAGGTGGCTAAAACTGGAGATGTGACCTTGACTCTACAGTCTTTTAAAGCAGAAGTGCAAAGACCAAATTCATTGGTCAGATTAGACTAGAAGAAGAGGTAAGAGATACAATAATCAAATCCAAATTTGGGGGTATTGCTAATTCAGGGAATTATCCAACCTAGATCATAAAATAAAAAACTGATGAGGACTGACTGCTATAGGATTCTGAATCTGTGCAAAGAAAGTGTTTTCTTAAGTTTTATAATTTGCAATACTATGGGACTTTATGTTTGCAAAATAGTGATGTGTATTTCATTTCTTGAATCTTGTAATTCATAATGAACTCCTAACGAACAAGGAAAACACAAGCTTGTAATGGTTAAATTTTCATGCCTATAAATTTCCCTCCCCAAATTTGGTATATAAAAAGAATGATTCCCCAAAATACTAAATGCTGCTTTATGGTTTCCCTCCCCCTTAACAACTCCTATTTATGATTCACCATTAAATAAAATAGGTTAGGACAGGAGCAAAACTATAAATCATAATTAATAGAAATAACAATGTTAAGCAAAATGTTGAAGCAGTTCAATTAAATTGGAAAGTAAAAGAAATCTTTTAACTGATAACAGAAACAATGGCAATAATAACATCTGCCTTCAGAAAAGTGGTAGTCACTGTGCTAAACTCTTTATACACAGTAGCACATACAATATACACAAACTACTAGGTAGAAATTATCATTATGCCCAATTTATAGATGAAGAATATGAGGCTTTCAGAGATTCTTGTTTCCCAGAGTTATCCAAAAAGTGACAAAGTTCAAATTCAACTCAGGTCTCTATGCTCCCAAGCCTTTGGTTTATACATGACTCTACATAGCTTTCAACAAACCAACAGTGTTGAATATCTCTGGTAATGTGGTATGCCTGGTCCTTGGAGTCAGCAAATCCTACAAGGTTATATTTAGAAACAGAAGCAATGCTTTATTCTCAAGGGCCATTTCCTCACATCAGTAAAGTCAGTTTTGGTGTTTACTAGGGAGGATTAGCTTTGTCTGCATATTACTGACTCAAATAACAATGACTTAAGCAAAACAACTTCTTGATTTTCTTTAAAACAGGAAAATACGAAGTGCAGAGGTTAGAGAATGAATATAAGGCAATTCCACAGGCATTTGGGATGCAAACAGTCTGCCTTTTTACACCTTAATCTTTAGAAATGGCTTCCATTAACATCTTTGTCTCATGGTACAAGAAGTTTGCTTAAGTGTTAGCCATCTAATTTGAGGCAGGATGAAGGAAAAAAGTAAAAGGGTAATGGGGTACCCCTCCCATATAAATCCAAATGCATTAAAAAAAAAATACTTCTAGAACACCAACAACCACATCTTTCACTCACATCTTAGTGGCCTCCCATAACTCACTCCAAGGAAAGTTTAATCTGGGCAGAATTCTATTATTAAAATAGAAGGGGATTATAGATGTTATATCAACCACTAGCAATTTCTACCACCAAGAGTGAAAGATAATCACCAGCAAGACTTTTTAATACCTTTAGAAAATGTTCTCTAAGTCAAAGCTACTAAATAAAAATGGTATCTGGTAGAAGGAACATTTATTGATTCACCCAGAAACATGTAAAGGGGCACAAATCTCATAACCAGGACTCTATTGCTGCTTTAATAAAGACACTTACATAATTTCTTGTAATTTAACGTTTGATAATTCAATACAAAATACAATGTGATACATGTAATAAAGGACTAATAAGAAAAATTCTAGGCTACTAGATAACACATATGTCAAATTTATTCATTTTATATGGATGAATCCTGAAACGATTTCAGACTTAAGGCAATTTTTGGACTGATGGTCATGCGCATAATTAACTTTCCAAGACTCCTGCTCATTTGTTGTGTTTTCTTTATTAACATGTTATCTCAAATGCAATACCTTCTCCTTCACTTTCATTGGCCTAAGTAAATCAGAATGTATTCTCCAGGAATAAACAATCTAATTCATAATAAAATATTATTTCTTCTCTTCTGCTTCTCTAAGAGAAAAACCCTTAGTCCCTACCTCAACTTCCTCTTCCAAAATCATATTATGTCCTCTTCATTTTCTTTCAATTAGCCTCACATGTATTTATCTTTCCTTTCCACCCTTTAGGGTTGCCCCATAATTGACAAAGTAGAGATAATAAACACCATAAACAGTAACCAAAAGCTAGTTGCCACTTAGTAGGGATACTATAAAGTAGGTTGTTATATTAGGTGGAGGATTAACTTATTCCCAAACATCACTGTCCACTAAAATATTTTGTAGAAATCTAAAATAAATTGAATTGCACACAACACTCCAAATGATAGATTATTTTATTATTTTATTAGATATCAGCTGGTAAAACTACACTCAGTTCTCTTCTGGGAGTGCTTATGTAAAATATGTAAGAGAAATTAAATGATAAATTTCAGATCTACTGTTGACATAAGCAGAAGAAGAAAAGAGGAGTATTAAATAGATGTGATAATTGCACGGATTTTTACTGCTTTTAGGAGAAATTAAAACTTAATCAAATCTTCAAGTGCCTCATTTACATTGATGACAAAGGATTAAATATTGAGAGAAAATGTTAAAAGAGCTACAGAAAACTAAGTAAAAGTTCTATCTATCTCTTATCATCATTAACTGTTAAACCTAGTTAAGTAATACCAAAAAGTAAGGTAAAGGTCTATGAAAATATACCAAATCACTTCATTATTCAAAAATTACTGAGCAAATAAAACACAATTTTAAACCGTTCCATACAAAACATTTCCAACATTGCGTAAAAATAAAAAAGGATTTTGTTTCTAAGATTAATTTAACTTTTATTATTTTAACAATATCATCAAGTAGATTATGGTAATCATGATTTAATAATTTCATTTGTATAGAAACTTGCATATAAAAAAATAATATCAAAACCCATTAAAAGCTAATACCCCACAAAGTACAAAGCAAAATTTGAATGGGGAAAAGACATAGGCGCCCGAGTGTGTGCTGCATCATACATTTCACTTTTGATCTCCCTATCAGTATTGTATCATTTTAATAAGAAACAAGACATTTTCCATGAAATACAGGTATTTTCATGGAGTAAAATAGAGAAAGTAAAGAAAATGCAATTATAGCCTGTAACTCCTGAAAATACTGTTAAAAAGACAAAAAGCAAAAATACTTAATTTATGAAGAGTCAGGAGAACATGAGACACAGGATACTGGGTCAGTTTGATCTTCAAACTGGAAAATAGCAATATTAGCATAGTTGTTAAGAAAAAAAATGATGTGCACATATTATTGCAAAGTACTCTAAGAAATAAATTGATATGATTTTTAATATTTATATTGCCTGTACTTTGAGATTTGGGGTAACATTTATATTAATTGATTTCTAAAAAGGTTTATCTTCACTGTGTCAGTTTACTATAGAAATCTCTGAAATGAGGGCCTCCCTGGTGGCCTAGGGGTTAAGTCTCAGCCCTATCACCACTATGGCCTCAGTTCAATTCCTGACCAGGGAGCTAACCCATACATGGAACAGCAGACCTCTCCTATCTCACCCTCTGCTCCCCTTAGCAGTGTATTTCAGTAAATCCACCTATTCTAATCCCCACTCTTTCTCTGGTGAACTCTCTCACAGCCCACACGTCTGGCCTATGCACCAGTTCTTCTATACAAAAATAAATAAAATTAAATAAATAAATGAAGTTTTTAAAAAAGAAATCTCTAAAAAGACCATCTTGAAAGTAATGTGCTGTAATTATAGGCATGATAAACCAAATCAGCAAAAACTCATAGTCTAGACAGAAATATATGATAAAAGAAAGTATTGAATAGTGGAAAAAACAGTAGATTTCAAATCCATGTGTCAACCTAGTTTTTACCTCTCAGTACATAAAACTGTCAAGGTAAATCTCTCAAAACAACAGCAAACAGATGTGAAAAACAGTAACATTAAGTGCAGTTATATGTTCCCCTATCTCTTTCAGCCAACAAAATACATATAAAATAGCCGATACTCAAATAACAGTCATCTGCCCTCTTCCTTTTCATTGGTGCCACAATAGGATTTCAATCCTACCAAACAAAAGACAACCAAGTAATCATTTGTGCCACAAGAAAATAATACACTGAGAAGCATGCAGTCAAGATGGTTATGAGAAAAACTATTTAATAATTTCTCTTCCCCAAGACACCATTAACAAAATAGTAATAATATCTTAATCTCTTAAATGCACAGAAATTTCTGACAGAGGTAACAATACTGTGTGATGAAGCAGGATGAACGAAGCCCCGGTCTAAGATGAAAGGATAATTTAGGGGGAAGCAGCTGAACTATTGGGCAGAATCAGAGAATTTCCAGGAGATGCTCTAATGAAAAGAATCAGAAGTATAGCTAAAGACAGTGTTAGCTGAAGTTTTATATATGAAACCATTTATCACTCTTAAAGCCCTGTTAATAATCATAGAATAAAAAGCAGTCAGATATACAGGGAGGGAGGATGAGGGGGTTAGAGAAAAGAATGAGAAGTTTATTTTTAAAGGAATTTAATTAACTGAATGAAGGCAGGTAGTATGAATATTGGTGCTCCATGGTAAACCCTTCCATAGTAGCATTTAGGCCAGTCTCTAAAAATTAAACCTTTCAGTATATTATACAAGCAAAAACACATAGGATTTTCTATTGGCTTATCTTTCAGTGTGATCAGGTAGCCAAGTGTTGCCATTCACAAAGAGAAAAACTGATCCTGGAACAAAGTAACAACATAGGAAACAAAAAAAAAAAAAAAAAGAGGATGAATTTGTTTACTGAGATAAATGTAAAAAGACACCACATTCATAAAACAAGAATCAATAATTATGTAGAAAGAACAATTAGTGATTTTTTTAGAAAACACCACAAACTGGAAATTTGTGCTGTTTGTGCACATTCATATAACTCCTTTCTTTCTGTTTTAACATTTTTTCACTTTCTTTTGTATATCTTGCAACATTATGTTTAAAGCCTCTGCAGATGGGTCTTTATATGTTCTATTTCAATCTCTTGTTCTCTTCTGTGAGTGACAGATCAGTATATAGAAATATATCAGCCATATCATCTTTGGACTTCAAATATTTTTTTAGCATCTCTTCTACCTGTAACCCATGGTAATAATTATTCTTTAGCTACCTCTAAATAAAAAGACAGTAACGTCTTGGTTCAGAAAATATTGCCTAATTCACATCTTTTTCTTAGGGACCAAAAATGGCCTGAAGTGTTTTCTTCATGTCATACAACAATTTGATGACACTTTTATACTATACTTACAAAAAGTATCTTGATTTGCTTCTAACTGGGCCCCTAACTTATTTGTGGAACTTTTGGCCCACATCCTTGAAAGAATTCTTCATGAAGACTTTCATGGCCTCTCTTTCACTGAAAGAGAAACGTTTCACTTTCAACAAGAAAAAGAAGACCTTGAGAAGTTCCTGAAGTGTTCCCAGGGACAGCTGCACTGGGCCTTTTACACCACAAAGTTTTATCTTGAGTCTGTACTGCAGTCTGTACTCCAGTACTGCAGTCTCCATGCAGGGCAGAACCCCACCACTGATGGCATTGACATAGGTCAGCACCAGCTCTTTAGAAGTGGACCATCAATTAATTGATGCCTGAGAGAGAATTGGGCTTAGAATGACCAAGGATATAGGCATAGTGTTCTTTGAATTCAGTGTTCAGTTCTTTCTCTTGATGCTGCTTCCAACTGGCAAAGTACGTCCTCTGACTGGGACAGTCAATGATAAAGCACTTCTCTTGAAAGAACTTTTAGATGCAAAATCACTGTTCATTAAAGTTTTCACCTTTTGGTCAGTGCCTTGTTTTGATTTCAGTGAAATCTTTGGGTATTCATGAGTAGTGATGAGTTGTCCATGTACTCCCAGTTTCAGGAAGAAATCTGAATCTACACAAAGGCCAGAAAGAAGCTCACAAAGTCAGCTGTCTCTTTTACACCACAACCAAAGGTTTATCTGGATGAAGACGAGGACTGATTTTTATCTTCATTCTATCTGTTAGATCCGTCACATAACAGGAAAGCTTGGTCTTCTGGAGGTGACTGCAATGTTGAGCGGCAGTTGGTCCATGACCTAGTGGTTGATGGTTCCCACACTGTTTTACACAAAGGTGCTACTCAGGAGTACTGCCCAGGTAAAGATCCAAGAGTCATTCTGATTGTTTTCTTTCTCTACATTCCCCACACCCTCAATGTCAAGCAGAACTAGAGTGTATCACACACATAGATTCCTTCATTTGAGACTGCACTTGGAGCCCAGAAAGAAGCATTTTTTCTTCCAGCCTATTTATTCATCAGGTAAGATTTGCTTATACCGTCAGGCCCATTGCAAATGTGACTACCAATTATTTTCCTTATATCTAAAATAAATTTATTTAAGAGTGGTGAAGAATATAAAATGCAGTTGTATTTTTCCAGTAAGAAAAAATTGTTATTTTCATAGCATCAGGCCTAATGGACTAAGATAAGAACATTAAAAATGTGATTGCTGGGGGGTGAGCTGGAAGTATTCAACAACAGACACACAATTGGACCAGCCAATGAGACCAAGACCTCTCTAAGACTATAGTGTCCACTTATCATGGAGAGACAGAACCCCTGTTGCAGCTGGACTAATCTCCAAATAAGAATCATTCTGAATCTTTTGCTTCATTAATAATTGCAGTACATTCATTTAGGAGAACATTACAGTAGAAAAATACCATGTAATAGTTTGATTCCTTTGCACATAAATATAGCCTCTGGGAAAATTTATCTGTGAATTCATTAACATGAAAGTTTTAAAAGCACTAGTCATACTGGATAGTATCTCTGTACACCTATTATTAACAGTGGAATAATACAAACTGTTTTCATACTAGTGTAACATAAAGCTATATGCAGTCACTTCTTATAATTAAAAAAATCACCTCCTCTTTCATAACTCTTCTCATCCATGGATCCTAGATAATTTTACAAACATTAATTAAGACTTACACCCCTCTGTGAGATGAGGAAATGCCATCCTTATGTGAGGCTAGAGATTGTCATGTTATTAGAAGAGTAAAAGCAGTGCTAGGATTAAGGTTTATGTAATTTCAAACCTGAACCTTTAAACAATATGAGAAATACTTATTCTATCATCCTTTATTTGTACCCTGGTTCCAAACTTAGATAATTTGTAGCAGATATTTATAATATTGTGGAAATTGTGCATATTGATTGCAAAAGTTCTCAAATTAAAGTGTACTTACATTACATATCTTCACTTTAAGATTTCCAGAGACATATATCCTTATAATAGGTAATCTTCATTGGTTTCAGGAATTATATTAGCTTTCACAACCATTTAGAGAGGGCAATCAGGCTTCCAGAATATTATTCCCAACCCCCAAGATTACTTAGCAACTTAGTTACAGAGTCTGGAATCGAACTTCTGATCCTCTAACTTTTTATCCGACTTGCTCTACTGAGCAGTGTTGCATTGCACTAAAACAGAGCATGCTAAGAATTTGAATTTACTTTAGAAGGTCAACTCAGCTGAAAGATTGCTGCTCTTTTCCTCACCATTAAAAAAAAATAAGTAAAAACTGAAAAGCTATGTTCTGAAAATTTATCTTGTATGTGTCCTCTATACGCTAAAGTAAAACTGAGAGTTATCAATGCTTTTATTAAATCACATTGAAGGAGATTCCTGCTTTCTTACAAATTATCTTCTCTATCATTAAGTATCCTCCTGGAACACCTACCTGTCTCAATTTTTTTTATCACTTTCAAAGTATCAACTTTCAATCTATGATCCTTTTGATTGCTTGTAAATCTTAGTATAAATATTTGACATTATTTGTTTGGTTTGACACTGTCGGTCTCCCTTTTAAAAGTTTCTATATAAATACAAAAAAAGAATTGCTTGACCTCAAGGTTTTTTCCACCTAGTCTCAGTTCTCTACACAGTTCTGGAAAGGCAGTATGAAAAGACACATGGCAAAAAAAAAAAAAAAAAAAAAGCACCAAGGTGCCTTTCAGCTACTTCTCTAGGTAGACGGGGTTAAAATGGATAGCCCCTTTTATATAATACAGTGCTATTGGTATGGTTAGCTACTGCTAACCTACGCAAACATTTCAATATTAAATTACTGTCAATATTTTAAATTGCTTCAAATGTAACTGCAATTTAGTGTTTTAATGTTGTTTAAAGAATTTAGTAAGTAACAATCAATAAGTGTCAATAAAAGGTGACTGCTAACAATGTCACCAAAAGACATAATCTTATACAGAGTAAACCTTAGTACTTCGGGGCTCACAATATTGACATTGTGTTTACTTTTCTAGCAAAAGTAACCTACTTGGGAGAAATACAATTCAATTAATATAAATAGTGCATTTCTACATTACACCATTCTAGGTACAATTTTTTCAGGATATGTAACACAAAAGAGAAGAAAGCTTCATTTATTACTTTGAAATGCTTTTGAAATACATAGCGAGATCTTTCACTAGAATTTTTTTAAAAAGAGCTATTAACTAGCCCCTGGCTATTTGAATAAAGAGAAAACATATTCATTATTTTTACAAAGTGTATTCATTTTAATATATAATAAATCTTACAATTACATGGATATAAATATTTCCTTTCGAAAGAGATTACATAGTGTATGTGGGTTCTGATTATTTAATAATTATGTGTCATTGAACATCAACTTCTCTTTGAAAAGAGAATAAAATTTAAAGATACAATAGAAAAGGGAAATATTATTTATTTCATAATAAATTGATTGCATTGCTTTCACTAATATTTGGCAAAAAATTTATTTAAATTTATTTAAGTCATTGAGGTAGAAAGTTTGATATATTACTTAAATAAGTCACATTGCTTTTCTTTATTTGAAAAGAAGATATTTCACTTGAAAAATTAAAATGCTAAGAAAATATTAAATTCTAGTAATTCTGGAATGTGTAAAAATATAGAATCATAATCAATACATTAATAGAATCATCAATATTACAGAGTAAAAGTTACTGAACTGAAAAGCATGGACAAAATTATTCCACACATAAAAATTGAGAACACCTGTAAATAACTGTCCCCTTCATAACAAAATATTCAGCATTATTCTTGTTGCCCTGGATACTTTAAGTAGCACTGCTTTCAAAACCACCTGCCTGTAAAAATCTATCTCAAGGTAATTTAACAAATTAATCCTAATTGGTAATGGAATTATTTATTATAATACCATCTATTTGAAGAATAGCCACACTGGACTAGAATACTTTGGTTTTGACCTACTAGATTGATACTGACTTGTTCATTCCTGCAATAACTATACAAAGGGACATTTGATTCTCTTGGCCAATTCTAATTCATTCATGTGATCATAGCATATGTCACTTCAACAAGGGGAGGAGTGTCACTTTGGCAGCAGCAATGGGTACCATTTTCCATGCCCTCACGTCCATCTACCAACATCTCAGATACCTTGTTGAGAAGACTGGACAGCCATATGTAAAAAAAGAAACTAGACCATTATCTTACACCATACCCAAAAAATAACTCAAATTAGTTAAAATACTTGGATATAAGACCTGAATCCATAATACATAGGAGAAAACACAGGAAAAACAAGCCATGACATAGGCTTCATAAATGCCTTTGTGAAGTTGTCTACAATATGAAAAAAAACAAAAGAAAATATAAACAATTGGAGTACACCAACTAAAAAGCTTGTGCAGAGAGAAACTCTCACTGAAACAAAAAGAAGTCCTACTGAATTGGAGAAAAATATTTGTTTACCATACATCCAATAATGGACTGATATTAAAGATGTACAATGAATTCATACAACTCACAAAAAGAAAACAAATAACCCAGTAAAAAAAGGAACAAAAGAGCTCAACAGGGATTTCTCCAAGAAAGACATACAGATGGCAAATGGGCACATGAAAAAATGGTGTTCATCACTTATTATCAAAACAAAGTAAATCAAGATCACAATGAGTTACCACCTCACTCTCATGAGAACAGCCCACATGAAAAAGACCAGCAGCAATAATTGTTGGTGAAGATGTGAAAAAAGAGAACCCGCCTTTAGTGGAAATGTAGACTGGTGCAGCCCTTACGAAAAGCATTATGGAGGTGACGCAACAGATTGAAAATGGATCTGCCAATACTACCTAGTAACTCCACTCCTAGGCCTTTACTTATGAAAAATTCAAAAATATCAATTTGAAAGGAAACTTGCACTCCCATGTTTATTGCAACAATATTTACAACAGCTAAATATGACTGAACCAAGAAGATGTGGTATACATACACAATGGAATATTACTCAGTGATCAAAAAAGACAAATCCATGCCATTCGCAGAAACATAGAGGAGCTGGAAGAGATAATGCTAAGTGAAATAAGTCAGAAGGAGAAAGATAAGTACCAGCTGGTATCACTTATGTATGAAATACAGAGAAACCAAGCCAAGGGTCAGATAAAGACACGTTTAAAAACTAACCCTTGAAAGTGGACTACATAAGTGAAGCATCCAGATCCAGGTGGGTATGCATAGGAGTGAGAACAGAGGGAAGGAAGCACAGTGGATTATGATGGTGGACTATGGGTTATTTGATAGTGAGTGCACTATAGAGGCAATAAATGAGGGGGAGATCCTATGCCTCCAAAATACTAGCTATAATGTAAGTCAATGTTACCTTGATTTTTAAAAAAATAATTAATTTAAAAAGTAAAATGAAAACAGTGCAATTTTCCAATAATAGAGGAAGGGCTAGAGATTATATTTTAGATATATTACTCTAGTCACCAGTGAGATGGTTACTGACTTAAAGGCTCTAATCTGTCCTTTGGGTAGATTCCCAAAAGTGGTATTGCTGGGTCATATGGTAGCTCCATGTTTATTAATTTGAGGAAATGCCATACGACTTTCCACAGTGGTTGGACCAGTTTGCATTCCCATCAGCAGGAAACCTACGGGGAATATACAGTAATGTAAAAGTCACAAATAAATAAATAAATAAAAATAAAAATAAAAAATAAATGACAAAAAAAGGCTCTAATCTGTAGTATCTTGGTGTGCTGAACATGAATATAACCCTGAAAATTTTTATTAGCTCTCGAATTGCAGATATTTCATATAATTCATTTTATATGTTTCACTGTGTAAATGTATCCAGTAGCACTGCAACAACATCCTAAATCAGCCTAGAACGATGTAATATTACATCGCATTGCATAATACCATCATGCATACATCATCCAGAGTTGATTGCATCATTTTCTGATGAAATGCAATACTACTACCAGGCAGCTGCTGAAGAAAGCTGACGTCAGCAGTGCACTATAGAAAGCCCTGTTGTAAAGGTTGAGCATTGAAAATATTTCAGACTTTGTGCAAGATAGTTTAAGCTACTGTTCCATAGAACTGTTATTATTTTCTCCATTTAGCACAATACAGAACTGTAATGCCTCAAAAGTGCATTAATAGTTTAGACAATTTCTGCTCTATTTGTGGGGAAGTGACATTTGCCAACCAGAAAAAAAGTATCCCTTCTCAAGTGAAAAAGGCTTCTCATCTTTATTTTAGATGCAAGGTGGGTGGGTGACCAAGACAAACCTTGGGCCCCACATATATGCTGTGCCCCATGTACAACACAGCTTTCACAGTGGTTAAATGGCAAAAGACCATCAATGCTGTTTGCAGTCCCCATGGGGTGGAGAGAACCAAGCAACCACATAAAAGACTGTTCCTTCTGCTTGGTTCCTCCTTTTTCCGTCAGAATAACAAAGCAAAAGAGGTCAAGAATAGTCTACCCAAACATTCCATCTGCATTGAGACCGGTTCCACAAGGTGAGGGACTTCCTATTCTAGAACCTCCAGCTGAATATTCTCTTGATTCATCTGATGAGAACAAGGGGGAGCCGACCTGTTCTTCTGTTCCATCAGCATGCAGTGATCCAGATTGTCACTGTGGTGCATCATCAACCCCACTCAGACTAACACAGGAAGAACTAAATGACCTGGTTCATGATTTGGACTTATCCAAGAACAAGGCAGAATTGCTAGGATCAAGACTCCAACAACGGAATCTTCTAGAAGATTTCACAATTACTTTCTATCAAAAGAACCACCAGCAGTTGGAGCCTTTCTTCAGAAAAGAAAGTACTCTGGTATTCTGTTCTGATATTGAGGGCCTCATGAATGCCTTAGAAATCACTCATGACCCACAAGAATGGAGACGATTTCTAGACTCTTTGAAACTGAGTTTTAAGGCTGTGCTTTTGCACAATGGAAACCATCTTCCATCTATTCTATTCCTGAACAGCTGTACAAGAGACAGAAATCTAAGAAGTAGTCTATGACTTGATTTCTTACAGGTATTAACCATAGTCCTATTACTATTGGCATGCATTTCGTGATGTAAACATCCATTTATTGCAGATTACAAAAGTACTAGTGCCAAAATTAGAATTTAACTCTCATATTCGTGTTGAGTACATACAAATTAATAGGAAATGACTAATTTTATTTCAGTAACATGACTTCGTACAAATTTGTTGATCAGTGTTATTAGAATGTGTCTTACAGCATTTTTTTAAATCCTAAAAAGTAATACTTATGAAAAAAAAAGTAATACTTATTTAAGTGATATTTTTTAAAAGTAATCAAAATCTTTTTTAAAAAACATCCCAGAGGGCCTCCCTGCCAGTGCAACAGGTTAAATCTCACCATGAAGCTATTCTCAGCCACAGCAGCAGGAGTTTGATCCCAGACAGGGAGCTTCCCACATGGTGCAGCAGACCTCTCCTGTTTTGCCCACTGAACCCCTCAGCAGTGTATTTCAGTCAGTCTGCCTGTTCTGCTCCCCAACTCAGTCTCTGGTGAATCCTCTCACCACTCCAAACCTCTGACCTACACCCCAGTTCTTGTACACATAAACAAATAAATATCTAAAAAACAAAACCAGCCCAGAGCAACATGTATATTACAGTACCATTTGGTAAGCAACAAAATATATATAGAAAAAATTTTGGAAGTACACACACCAAATTATTAACAATGATGTCTTCAAGGAATAGATACATTGAGTGATTTTTCTTATTTTCCTTTGAGTGTTTCTATGTTGTACACATTAGGCATGTATAACCTTTCTAAAGAAGGATAAAGGGACAATAACAACATTATTCATTTTCAACTATTAAATCAACAATTAAAATTATTGCTGGCTATATGACTGTGGGTCTCTTCAAACTTTCAGAACTAAACACTGCAGTGAGTGAACTTTTTTGTATGCCAACTATTTGGATCAATTTTGAATCCTGTGTACATTCACCAATTCATATTATACATTTGCACCCTAAACCACTTGATTTAGTAAGAAATATATTTACCTTGATGCTGTGTTTTACCAAACTTGGTATTTCAATTTTGATTGCAAAAAATGATGATAATGTTGGGGGTACAAAACAAATAATCTTGTACCCCTCTTGCTTTTTGGACTAGATGAGTAATCAAACAACATCAGATAGATGAGCAAAGGAAAAAATAATCAATTTAATAACATACATATGGAGAATTCACATGGTTGTAAATTCTACAGAATAATGGAGTTGACCAGGAATATTTATCTTGCGATCTGGGGCCTGGGGGCATCAAGGACAGCGAGTAGGAGACTTCACATGACAGAAAAGAAGAGGGTGACCTCATTTACTCTGCAAGTAAAGAGGAGATGCTGAGAAGGAACATTTACTGATAAAACTAGAAGTGGATGAGACCTCCAAGCTACATTCTTCTAGGTCATAAAAGGGAGAGCAGTGATTGCTTCTTCGATTAGGAAATGAGCAGAAGCTTAGGACATATTGATCTCTTTTTTTAAATTAAGGAGGGATAAAGGATTTAGACAAGAACAGAAGCAAGTAATCTTCATTGTTTGAGTAATGGTAACAGAACTTCTGAGGCTCATAGGAACTTGTTGACCTTTAGTTCCCATGCCAAGGTGACAATAGATTTACTCTGGGTCTACTGAGGCTTCATTCAATTCATTCTTTGAACTGAATGAGGAGAAGAAAAAGGATCATTATTGAGTTGATTAATTTAAACATCTAAACATTTAAACCATTAAAGCATCTGATGATATTGATATAAAATTGTCATCTTTACCTGTGTCTGAAATTATCCTACTAATTAAACCAAAACATTAACATCTTTCACTTTGGTGTTCACATATGCAGAAGAAAACTTGGATCTGAAAATAGGCAAAACTAATTTAGAAGAAAATTCATCCAGTCTCAATAAAAGTCATGCTTCAAAGAGTGATGTGTAAATATCCTTTCTATAGTCCTGTGGGTAAAATAATCCCTTTGGCACAATTTTCTAAAAGGAACTACTAACCTTGGAAGCATATTTTGGTCTTGTGGTTTTCATGTGGTCAGTATTATTACCAGCTTCTCCATGCCAGATGGTGAAATGTCCATGATTTTGCAAAAGTTACACATTTGATATTAATAGAAATTCAACAGATAAATTATCTTAAATCTGTACTGTCATTAGTTAACTGCTGTAAAAATTGTTAGATTTTTGCAAAAATGAAAAATCATAACACAGAACAAAGAAATCATTTTAGATTCATACCATTTAATAAATAATTAAACTCTCTTCCTAAGAGTATTCGGGAAAGTCAGGCTTAGGGTTAAATGAGTGAGACACTCTTTTCAGGCACAAAATTTAAGAAAATAACAAAACATAACTATAATCAAGATAAAAATATTTTAGTGCAATAATTTTAAAAATTGAATTAATGCAAAACAGCCAGGATGGCGAAAATACAAATTTTAAGATAAAAACTGACTGTTTGAACCCTGTGTTACAGTGGAAAGGGAAAAGTTGAATCCAACTGATCATTACTTCTGTGTTTGCTGGGTATGCCTGTGAGTACCTTTCATGGGCAAGTTTATGATTTTTGACAATGCAAACAAGCAGACTGGACAATGTAGGGCTTCATCACCTTTTTTTAAATTATAAAGTTTTTTTATTAACTCTTTCCATTTGGTTCAAAATATGGGAAATACTTTTGACAGTGGTCTATTGGGGTACATATTTTCTTTTTTCTCAGACTCCAATATAGTTTATCAAGGTACTGGCACTTAGACTACTCTCTGCATGCTCTGTGGCAAGGCTGCTGGCCTCCAGTTCATGCACACATTTCATTCATTCTCACTATCTCATTTTTCAGGACTCCCACTGACTCTGCTGATTAGCTTGCCTGGCAGCTACCTGCATCTTACAGGTCTTAGCATAGCCAAGACAAATGCATCTTGGTATACATGGCAACCACACACAACACTTCTCCCATACACACTTAAATCCCAAAGCTATTTGTGCAAACTTCGCTTATGAGCCTGTGAGCTGCATAGTCACATGAGTATCAGAGTCTGGGAGATGTTAACTACTTTGTCTCTGGAAATGAATGATAAAGAATGATGTATAATTGTGGGTCATATTGCCCTCTTAGCCACAGGTGATAATTCTTCACTGCATGCATTATACAGACAGCTCAATGATACTGTAACAGAAGCTGAAAGCATGAAGTGGTCCACAACAAAGTGGTCGGAACTGCCAGTAAGCACAAGACCACAATGACATACTTTGAGAAGTGAGAACACTGCCTTCTCTGCTGCTTCCCCAGCATACTTGACCTCTAGTCTGGGTCAGGAAGACAGATAAATCAGATGATTCAAACTAACTTGTGATAAAGTGAAGGATCCTACATCTTCCTGTATCATAAAAGGTGGAGTTCATTAACTCAAATGCCATGCAATTGGTGAAAGGTAAGGTCGTATAATTAAGCTATATAAAATAGGGACTTGTATGGTAAGGGTATATTTTGGGACATATGAGGTAGTTTTAAATTCACAGAATTTACTGCCTCCTGCTTTTCCACCTTGTATTTGTACGACAATGGGAATAGATTCCAGTGTAGTTCTTTGGGGATAGAGGTGTAGCCCAAAGGCTTGTGGCTGGTGATCAGGCAAACACAAAGTTCTTTACTTCCTCACAAATAAAGTCCTAGATTGAGATCTTTTTTTATGATGTTAATACTTTCCCTTCAGAATAATTGCTTCTTGATTCTCAAGTTATCTTCATTCTATGCTACTTGTCACTGACATTTTATCCGGGAGATTTTTTTTTTCCTTTAAAGAAAAAGTCATTTCTACTGGCTATTTGTAGAGGAACTGAAAATTCCAAATACTTGGATTTTTAAAAATAATGTATGTTTTATGATTTAAATCTATACAAAGGAAAACCATTTAACAATTTACAAATAAAAAATTGAGTTTATATGAATTTTGTAGTACTATCTCACAAACACAAACTTTTTCATTATTGCTGTTAATACTCTTGTAAATTTTTGAGAGTTGAAATGTCATATGAAGTACATGCTATAAATTAATTAATTAGCTCCTTAATTTAGTGGAAACAGACAGAGGAACCCCTACTATAAATGGGCTAGGCTAGAGGTTGTTAAGAATGCTATACTATATACTCTATTTAGTAGATCTTGGACAAGAAATCAAAATATTTTTTCATAAAGGAGAATTGAAAGAGTTAAATTGATCTATTTGAATTTTATTGTAGTTCTAGAACACATTTATATCTGGACAAAGTAAAAATAATTAATAGCATCTTTAAAAAATATTAATACTCAAGATCATGTTTTCAGAAATTCTACATACAGTAGGCTTCTGCTGAAACTAATTCAGCTATATTTTCTACTAATAAAGGATTTTGTTTTAATATTAGTTTTGAAATATATGTGTGTGTATACGTATTTTTTTTTCTTGAAGGAATATGAAAATATTTTTATAGCCCAAAATAACAGAACCTCAGTTCATAGTTTTAGAGGAATGTGAAAAGAACAATTACCAATGCTGAAATTGTTCCATTTAGTAATAAAATGGAGCACAATTTTCAATGAACATTTCTTACACTAAAATTGTATTTGTGAAGTGTTGCTCTAAAAACTGTCACTTAATTTTATCTGAAATCTAATCGGGCCATTTATTTAAAGAGATTGTAGGACTCTATTAAACACTGAACCAAGAAACAACTGAATTCTGGAATTTATTTATTCTATCTGTATAGGAAGTTATCTAGAAATATTACTTCAATTAGAGTTCTTTGTATTAGCTTTTCTCCTCTTTTCAGCATTGAAATAAATATTTTCATATCTAAATAATTTATAGAATTTTTCCCTAAGGTTGAATAACTGCTATTTTCCCATAGTCTACTTTTTTAGGTCAAAAATTTGGCCAAGTCTGTTATGAGTAAAATATCAATAAGGAGATAAGAGCTATCATAAAGTCATCATGTTCCACAGACTGAACAGATTAGATGCAAATTGACTAAGGGGAGGGAAAAAATGAGTCTTCTAATGTTCATGTTATCTCCCCTCCAATACACCTCCAAAAATATCCTTCCAAGTAATTTCAAATAATTGATAAGTTTGGTTTGTATAGGCAAGAGTTGTCTTTAAAGAAGTCAATGAAACCTCTCTCTTTATAATTGCTTTATCTTCTCAGCCTCATATGTTTAGACCATGTTAAAAGATCACTTCATGCTTGTATAAAACTGTATCCTTCAAAACTTGTGCCATCAGTTCTGTGACAGCTCAATCAATACTAGATAGCATCAAAAATCTATATCTTGTCCCTGAAAAGAGAAGGAGGTCCCTAAGATTATCTGTTTTGAATGGCAAATGCAAACTCCATACTATCTCAAGTTGCAAACTCTGCTGTTTTTACCTATAAACATTATTGGAACTGTGGCTAAAGCAAGGATCTTTTAATTACATGAGCTTTAATTTTTAATTATGATTGAAAGATAGTGGAAAAAATCAAGCCACCAAATCACCTCAAAGTCACTGAAATGCTCATATTATTTTCTGTCAGAAGTTTCATTCATATTCACTAATTGATGCTATAGTCTTACAAAATTCATCTGTAAAAGACCATCAAAATGAAATCACCCAAATCTTCAGAATGCTGTATACACAAAATTACTGGACATAGTTAATAGGAAAAGGAGACACAAATCTCAAAGGCATCCCATTTCCTGTCAAGAAAAAAATTAAAATATAAAAACACTTTTACTATCTTTGACTGAAATATCCAAGGCAGTAAATACACAAAACTCACATTTTTAAATCAAAATTTCTGCTGTTAATCTTCATTTCATTTTATAACAACTAAATTAAGAGAAAATAAATAACTACTGTGGAAAATTTAGAAAAGAAAAAAATGACAAAATAACTAGGTAACTAGTACTTCCTACGTATTATGTACTGTACTAAGTCTGTGAATTCACTGAATACTATAAAGAAGTGGAATATGTGATATACAGACCCAGACAGATAATACTGAACATTACTTGCTTACTTTATGAATTGATGCACAGCTATTATTCGGAAGTATTTTTATAGATACACCGCTATTAAAGGGAGAGATCACTTTCTTTACACCAACTTACATGCAGCCACCTAGAATTACAAATCGTAATATGCCATAAACTGAACCTCCTGAGCAGGGGAGCTACTGTAAACTAGGGTTGGAGCTGAGTGATCAGGTGTACCTACATAACACAGAAGGAAGATGAGCCTACCTATCTTACTTTTCCATTTTCAGCTTGCACCCAGGGACATGAAGAAGACACATGGAAGAGAAACATGTAGACATTCGGAAGAGGTACTTGGAAGAGATATGTGGGGAGGCTGTTCCTACCTTGGCAAAGACAATGGCAGCTATTATCTTGACTCCATTTTAGATTATGTGGCACATTTTGAGTTTTGAGTCTCTCCTCTCATAACTCTCTGGGATCTGTCTAACCTCTTTCTTACAGTTCCTTACAGTTCTCATTAGATTTGTGGCAAGTTTTCAGGCCTCAGTGGCCCCATTTCAGGCCAAGCCTGTTTGGCCCAAAATGTGCCCAGAAGGGGATCAGTAATTTTTGTAGATTTATTCAGAAAGTTCTTTCTCTTATCTCTTTATGTAGACTAATTCTATTAAAAAGCTTCCACACTGAGTCTGCTTCCTTTGCCTTTGAGCACATGGATGGCCAAATCCCTTACATAGCATGTACTCCTTAATAGTTTGGGGTTCCTAGGTGTCCCTCAGTCATGCACTAATATCATTATTTGTACAAAAATACTGAGCCTGGGCCTCCCTGGTGGCGCAGCGGTTAAGCACTGCGCTGTGGAGCTATGGGCAGCAGCAACGTGAGTTCGACACCTGGCTGGGGAGATTCCCACATGGAGTGGCAGACCTCTCCTGCCTTGCCTGCTGCTCCTCTCAGCAGTGTGTTTCCATCAATCTGCCTGTTCTGCTCCCCACTCTTTCTCTGGTGAACCCTCTCGCCGCCCCACGCCTCTGGCCTGTACCCCAGCTTGCATGCACAAGTAAATAAATCTTTAAAAAAAAAAAACTAAGCTTAAAATTTGTACCCTAAACACAAATATTTAAAAATGAATGTAGCAGGACTCCCTGGTGGCACAACGGGTTAAGCGCAGCTCTGTGGAGCTGTTGGCAGCTGCAGTGCAAGTTCGATGCCCAGCAGGGGAGATTCCCACATGGTAGAGCAGACCTCTCCTGCCTCTCCCGCTGCTCCCTTCAGCAGTGTATTTCGGTTGATCTGCCTGTTCTGCTCCCCACTCTGTCTCTGGTGAACCTTTCACTGCCCCACACCTCTGGCCTGCACTCCACCTTGTATGCATAAATTAAAAATAAATGAATGTAGCTTTCTTTATTGTACTGGACTCCCCAAACCGTACCAAAAAATGGGGGCAGGGGTAGTGAACTGTCAATTAAAGTACATCTAATTTTCAAAGAATTTTTTTTTTTGGGCAACTATTCACTCTGTAATATCACCATGATAGTTCCTTTTCTTGACTCATTCCTGTACAACCTGGTAATTTTTCAGGGAGAAGTCTCTGTATTCTCAACCTCAAAGAACTGGAGTTGTTGCTCAGGACCAAGTGCTGGCTCTCTATGTCCTTCATCACTTCCAATTTCCAACTCTGAGCTTGTGGCTTTGCCTTCACTGTCTGGAATAACTTTAGTTTCATCTCCAGAAACAAAGTACTGTGATGATTCTTTTGTTATATTATATTTTATGCATTTATTGATATTATATGGTTATTGCTTTTATAGCCCACTATTTTTAACTGTTTCAACAATTATTATGTGACAGCACTTAAAGAACGATCTTAGATATTCCAATACACATTAGTCCTTATTCATAATCCATATATGCTATTCCTAGCAATGTTTTTATTTGTTTAATAAGTGCAGTTTTATAAAAAGAGTAGGGATTTAATTCAAAGAATTATCTCTAAGATTAATTATTTTTACTATTTTTGGTACTATTTCCAAATTTTCTAATTCCTGATTTAATCTTGATCATTTCCCTCCTGTTTTGGTTGGGTTTGCTTTGGGGTAATAACTCAAATTTATCTGATATTAATGTTATAACTCTATTTTTTTTTTTAACTTGGTAAATCTTTCTTATCCTCTAACTTTTAAAAAGCCTATGACTTTTGTCTTAGGATCAGTCAAAGCATTATAAACATTGGTACTAGGTTTTTTCTAATTAATAAAATTTGAGACTTACGACTTTTTATTATGGAATTTCAGTCCACTTGACTTATCCTCCAGTGCAAAGTATGGAATTTCACTGTCATCTTGCTTTTGCTTTCTTTTTAATGTTTACTTAAATGCTTTCCTAGTGTTCTTTTATTTGTAAAAATTGAATATATGTAGTTTCTTTTCCTGCAACTACTTGAGATTGTGTAATTTCAATCATAATCATGATGCTTTCCATTTTTAAAGACCTTACTTGAATCTATATTTCTCAAGTATCAATGTAATTGACTAATGACATTTATTAATTTCCACCTATGTTACAGTAAATTAGCTTTCTTTTATTTTAAATTACTGTTCAATTTTGTTGTATATTTGAACAATACTAGAAAATGATTATTGTTTTAACTCTTCTTTTAACAATTAAAATAGAAAACTATATTAAATGTAATTATAAATGTTAAAAACAAGCATTGACTAGGATAAATCAACAGATATAACAAAATCCGCAAAATTATTACAATAAAGAGAGGAGAATTACACAAGGTTGTTATGAGGACAATGGAATCCTGGAGAATGAGCAGTAAATCCATATCGTCTCCATGAAATCAATAGGTAGTTCATGAAAAAAATGAATACGTAAAAGTAACAATATAAGAATATGATTTGGAGATGTGGATGCAAATACCAGAAAAATTAACTTAAAATATAAAAGAATAGTACATAGGAAAGACAGAAAAATGTTGTCTATATTTCATGACAAAAATTAGGACCATTTCACTTCTTCAACTATGTGCATGAATTACTTCATTTTCAAATATAAAAACAAATTAAAAATAAGTTAATTGCATAGGTTACTGCAGTAAAAAGATACTAAATTAGTATTGGCCTCACTAAATTATTTTTTACATTTTTTTATTTGTTTAGTTGTGCAAAAAAAATGCTACATAAACTTTCTGTTTTTTGCGCTAAATTTTTATTTTACTTAAGAATGGTCATCTTCATCTTGACTACTGTGTTTACTTTTTTAACACCGACAAATATTTCATGTGTCATATTGTTGTTCATATGACTTTGTGCTTATTCATTTGGAGCAGAAGTCTCTCCACACCTAGATTTAGAACAGATGTATTAATGACTGACTGTCCTTGATTTAACTCATTTTTCAACTTGTTGTTTTGGAATTCTCTCAACAGAAGGCAAGCCAAAATTTTGACCAATATAAATTTATAGCATTATTTCAATAATTTAGCAATCTTTGGGAAGAGGCAAGAACATAGGCTCCAGGAATTCCTGCCATTCACATGCTTTATTCTCCTGTGAAGCTCTTTTATTGGAAAGCAAATTTTCTTCTGGTTTGGTTCAATGTCCTTGCTTTGTACAGTATCAGTTGGGCTCTGGATGCCAACTTTCCTAATGCTGCTACCCACCTTGTTAGAAAAATTCTCCACCTGCTACTTATTTTCTGTTTGTGGTGTCCAGTGTGGAAAACTTGTGACTTACTACTAGCACTTTCATGCTGTTTATCTACAGAGAAAGATTTTTACCAACTTTGCCTCCAGATCTCACTTGTTCAATCTGACTTTCCTATATTTTTTTCAAAGCAGATATAGTAAAAATTAACTGCTAAATAATCTTCATAGACTTTTTTTTGATCAGAGAGGACCTGAGTCCTCTCTAACAAAAATCATTTGCTTAATTGTACATAGGGGTCCAAAAGTCACTGCTAAAATGTCACTGAGCAAAAGTTATTAAGGTATTACTACTCAAAATATTCCTCTGGTCCTTCCTGGCTTCTAAGAGGCAAAGGCCCTTAGATTTGGGGTTCGGATCCAGGGGGTGAAGTCAAGAGAAAATCAATCAAGAAAAACAAAAATGACAAGGATTCGGAAAAGAGCCACCTGACTCATGTGTTAGGGAAACTTCTAGGATTAGAATTTAAGCATGCAGAAAATACTTCTGAGGAATGACCCAAATCATGGGATGGATATAAAGAGTAGCAGTTACAGAGAGGCAGGATTTTACATTAGCAGTTATAATTGGTTGAATGGTCTCTCCCCCCACCCCAAATATATGAATATTTCCTAATATCTGAAACCTGTGACTATTACCTGATTTGTGATTAAATTAAGGGTGTTGACATGAGGCAGTCAACCTGGATTATCTTGTTGGGTCCAATGCTATTGTGTCCTAGAGGACAAGTGTCCTATAAGTGAATGACAATATGAAGTTGGAGGCAAAGACTGGAGTGATATAGCCCCAAGCCAAAGAACTAGAACAGCAGCTACCAGGAGTTGGAAAAGGCAAGGAAGAGATTCTATAAGCTGTAGAGGAAATGGGACCTTCTGACATCTTGATTCCAGTATACCAGCCTCCAGAACTATGAGAGAATAAATTTGTATTGTTTTAAGACACCCAACATTTTGTAATTCGATAAATCAGCTGCAAAAATAATAATATACAATAATGCATTCCATCCTTTGAAAATTCTCATGGGGCTATTTAAGAATTTGAAGTATATATAATTATGCTCTAGCTACCAAACTATATTGTTATAAATATTGTTCATGGTTGGGGCCATGCAAAGTGATCAAATCAGGGCACAGAATGAAAACTGACATTAACAAAGTGCTTCCTACATGCAGCCTATATGCAACTTTTCTAGGGACTTCACACACATTAGCTCTTTCCATCATAAAAGAAAAATTTCAGGCTTAGGGAGCTTGAGCAGTTTACCTAACAAACATTGTAAAAAAAAAAAAAAGTGGTAAAGCTTAGATTAAAACCAACCTCTTCTGACTTTGAAATCCAAACTTTTAGTGACTAAAAAGCATTACTGATTTTCATGCAATTTTGCAATTGAGAAAGTAGATTTTATATGTTGTCCCTCTGTTATTCAAATATTTTCTTCTCTTTACCAAGTAAGACATTGAAATGATGTCCAGAAAGTTGATCTAAAATTGTATGAGTTTATCTGAAGTTACACACTGATATTGATATTGTATCAATATAACTTTGGGGAAAGACAATTATCTCTGTTATTGGGATCTCCAGTGTTGATAGTAAAGCCTATTGTTTCCACCACATGCCATTCCTTAAATTTGAGAAACATCCTCCTCTCTTCTACACTAGTTCATTCTTCCATAAAGAAATTACTGTAGGCTTCCACTGACCCTTTCTCATAAGCCAATTTTTATCTCTCCAAATTACTTACATAATCATTTTTTTAAGATGAATAGTGTCTAAACCAATTTTTTTCATCACAAAAGAACTGCTTATAAAGATAAAGGTGAATGTAGGTTTTCTCAGACTAGCCCTACTATAAAGCTTTTGTAGCTCACTGTGACCATTGGAGCCCCATATTTAACTTGATGAGGCTTTGTGCTAGATACTGGAAATACACAGAAAAAGAAATAGTAGCTGTTTTGAGGGGGCTAGCTTTCCCAGTTGACAGACCAAAAGAAAACCAAACAATTTTTTAAACTAAAGGGTATCCTGTTGATAATTATACAAGGACCAAATATTCAAAATATATTATTCTTTTCAAACTGGCATATATGGTCACTCCAAATAATTATTTAGTGGTAGACTATTACAATTCTGCCTTGCCTTAGGAATTGCAAGTTCTAGAGAACTTTTTGTTTTATCTCCAATACCTAATAGTGTGGCTCTCAGTGAATACCCAATAAATTTTGATGTAAAAGTAAATCATTTACATGTAAGTCAACTTTGATAATATGAGTTAGACAGCAACCTTGGTGGTAATAGGAATGACTAATATTCTTATAGATTATAGTAAAATTCTATAAAATTCACAAGTAACAATCTTGAAAAAACATTGGAATTATGCAATAATATAAATTCTTGAAAATAACCAAAATCAAGGCCTAAAAAACATATCCAAATCAGATCAGCACCAATTCATATGGGGCTATTTGAACATAATGAGGCAGGCATTTCTTTGCTTGCGCACAGCACAGCATAAGCACTTGTTATGGCAAGTCAGACTTTCATCTCATCCAATTTGATCTTGTTCCTCAAGCCACAGGCTGAGTCACCTCTAATATGTAACCCAATTTATTATATCACTACACACTGAGTACCCTGTAGTCTGGAATTCTATAAACCATTAAAACAAATTTTTCACTTTTAGAAAAAAATGTTATTAAACATTTAAGAGGCCATAGAAATTATCTCTAATTTATGATATTGTTAGAAGAGCTAATGCCATTGCATGATTTATAGTAAACTACTACATAATTTAACATCATTGTCTGTAAACATCAGTATTTCCATAGACTCTAACTGTACTACCTTTTAATCTTCAAAAGGACATATTTTTGTCTTTTTAAAAGTATGAACAAATGATATTTAAGTGTTATTTTAGAAAAGAATGATTCCAATAGTTACCAAACTATGACTCAAAAGCAGAAACAGGTTGAATTTGCTTATGGGCTAAGTTGAAAAAAATTTAGCCTTCAGACTTGTCTGAACTACTTAAAAGCATGAGTACCACACAAATAGATGTAAGGAGTGTCCTCATTGTAGCCTTGTAATTAGACCATTAATAAGAACTAAGTGCCAGTGTGCACTTTTCCTAAGAAAATATGATAAGGGTAGCACAAAAATCTGGCATCTTTACAGTCCCATTATCAGGTCCAGAAAAATATTGGCTGAATTGAAGCAGAAAAACAATTTACCACATCACCAGCTGAAAGAGGATGTTCCAGCTCATTCAAAGTTTACTTACTATACATTCGACTCTCTTCGAGAGGTTTAGAAATCATTCACAGTTAGATAACTGGTTATCCAAAGATAGACTGAAAAACACAATGTAGGCAAAAGTAGATGCTTGTACTGATTTAGCTCCAGCCTATCATGGCTGGACTGCTCAACCTCTAAAGGAATAAAAAGATAAGGAATAAGCTATGTGGATCAGAATTAAAGTTATATTTCAGAGGAGAGATTGTGGAAAGCATGAAAACTCCTAATTAAATAAAAAATGTTCTCCCTATATATCTCCTTCTCTCAAAATCTCTTTGGCAATATTTGAACATAGTAAAGTATCTATAGCAACACCCCTCAGATACTGTTCATTAGAAAAATGTCTATGGTTTTATGAATTTCAAAACATTTTACATGTATGTTGGATAATGTACTTATTTCTAACAGAACTGAAAGAATGTTAGAGAGCCAATGTCGAGACAAAAAGAAGTAGAATAAAAACACTTAGTCTTTACTTGAAAGGCTTTCTAAAGAGATTGATCAATGGAAAGATATTCAAGTATGGAAATCAATCCAGCTGTCAGAAAAGTTTCACCCTTGTCCTTTAGAAAAGGTTAATAAGAATTTATTATTAATGGGCCTGAACTTATGTTCCAAATGAAATGTGAGTAATAGTAGTAAGCCAGGTACATCATTTGAGAAGTAAAGTAATGGCATGAAGTTATATCTAGGACAGTAAATGACTATTACCTCATCCTAGTGAAAGACAGAAATGGAAAACACTTTTCTTTGCAGATCTATGGCAGTCAAACCACAGTTTTGTAAAGATATCCCTGAAGCACTGTTTCTTTGCAATGATCAGTGGGAATTTAGATGCCTAGAGAGATAGACCAACATCTAAGACCCTCCCATGGTGTGGCCACTTTGATGTGCCACAGCTAGATGATGGGTCTTATTCCAAATAATTCAGCTTATTTTTAATCACAAATTAGGTTTTTCTAAGTATTCCTTAACATCCGTCTGAATTTATAGAGTAAGAAGTGAATATTCTGTTAATTTATAATCTTCTATTACTTTATTCCTCTCCAAATCACATACTTCTAATATAGCATTAGCCTAGTGTCATCATATATTATGTAACAGTTTTCTGTGCTACTTAAATTATAAACCTGTTATACTGCCATTCTTCACTTTTCTGTGAAGTAATCAATATGGTGGCTGATAAAAGTGATTTCTGATCAAGGATTTGCTGATGAATATGAATATTATCTCTTCTTTCCTCCCCTGACTACACTTTTATGGAGTTATTCATCACCATTGAAACTGAAGGCCATACCATTCTAAGAACATTTGTGGAAGTTGCAATTTATAAATAATGAGCTCTCACAACCTTGCTGGCATCACCCACTTAGAAATTAACACTTACTAATATTAAGTTATATCCTTCCCTACTGAGTTTCTTTACTACTAAGGGGAATTCAAATTTAGAAAATAGCTCTTCTTAAGTTAAAAATAATGCCTTTTTCCCCCTTAGGACAGAGAGCATATGTGATTAATCTATTTTAACTTGTTTCTTAAGAAATTTAGTGAAAGATGAAAGTATTAATGTAAAGAAAACTGACTTTAAGTAATAGTACAGATCCTTTGCATTTGAAACACATAGCAGTTTTGGAAAATAGATATGTAAATCTTTAAATATTTTATCGTGTATGGAATTTCAGGAAAAGGTTTCCATTTTTTATTAATCAGAAAATCAAAAGAGTATAAAAAAGTTTAGTTTCCATGACCATGTCCAATCAGTTGGTAGGGGACTCCTGAAGTAGATCACTAATGTGACAATATAACTGCATCCTGACATCTGTAAAAAAGACCTCCAAAGTCACACATTCCTTGATAGAATAGGGCCTCTCCATGCTGTACTGCTACCTTACTCAGCTCTATATTGCCTAAAATACCTATCCTAAGAAAAGGAATATATTTAGAATAAATGTCCAACTTCTTCCAGAGGACTATTAAAGTTTGCATTTTGTCAAACCTTACTGCCTTGCTTGTTTCAGTCATGACGAGAAATCTAAGGACTCCACACAAATAGATCTCTAAACTCTACAAACCAACCTAGTTTCTGCCCTTGTCTTTCACATTCTACCACCAAATTACAGTGTATTCTCAATATCTTCTCTAAGATTCCCTTCTAAAATTCTGAGTTCACTGTGCAAAGCACTGGTTTGTGTACAGCAACTCCTTATATCAATGAGTATCCTGGAGAAACTAAGCAAGAATGAACTTTACCGAACTTGGGAGTTACAAAGCCATACATATGCTCTATCTATGGACTTAGTTCTGAGGTAAGAGGCTAAAGATTCTTGAGTGCTAAAGGAAGCTGTCACATATAGCTATAAACTGAACATTCTACATTAACTTTCCCCATTTCTGGGACATAGATACACAATGGATATCTTTCTTTATGGGTCATATAAAGGATTTAAGTGGGGATATGGATTTTCCAGCAGATATTTTAGCAAAAGTATGGAATTCTGTATGCAGACTTTTATGTATTGCACATTCCCTCAATTACTGATTCTATCCTTTTGTATTTACTATATTTTCAGGCCACTAAAAATTCTTTGTGGAATCAAATTAGAATTAGTTAGCCAATAAAATAAAAATCTTGTTTGGAATGGGTTAACATTGCTTTTAAAGTACTCAGCAAGAAGTGAGGGAATGGATTCAGTGCTATCAGTCTATTTTTAGGTGACTACATGGCACTTCTTCAACATACAAATAGGATTCTAATTTCAGGAATGCTCCTGCTGGTTTAAATATAACTAAGTATGCACTGTCATTCTTTTCTATTAATCTCTAAATTTTAAATTTGTTTAAATATGGTTGATTAATTATACCATTCAGAGAGAGACCTACTATCTGGAATAGGCACTTCATAAAACAATCACTTCTAGATTTTTCGGGCCATCAACATTCTTTTCTCATAAAGAAAAGCAAACAAGCCTTACCAAAACCTTTCATAAGTAAAGGTTGAGATTATTCAAAACAGATGAGGTTCACTTGGAACAAGATTGGCATAAACAGAGAATCCTGCAGTATGGAATGTGGGAATCAGCTCAGAGAATAGAAAGTGACAATGTCATGGTATCGGTTGGATAAATAATAAAAATCATTGACAAGAAAATAGGCAACAAATGCTAGCATTGCTTTCCTTACATGGAGAGTTTCTGATGAGACTGGACATTTTTTACATCTTCAGGAGTGACATTTCAACATTAAAAGAAACATAAGTAAAGGAAAGGACTGCTGCCCTACTCTCATTTTCTTTGAGTCTAATATTATCGAGGAGAAAGGGAAAACAATAGAACTGCCACCCATCATTCCCTTCCCTTCATCTTTAAGTCATATTATCTAGCCACAATTTTCACACATTTCAAAGAACATGTATTAGTATTTTTACACTTTTCAGATATTAGAAAGTCAAGCATGGGGTCTACATTTTGTACACACAATGTTAACTGATGTGGGAGAGCAGTACAATCGTAATCTCAATTCATATGGTAATTTTTATATGATACACACACTTTTCAGGTCAAGTCAAAATCTAGTCACTCAAAATAATTATACAATGAAAATACAGCATCAGGTACTTCATTTATTTGAAAAACAGAATGAATGCAAGATCCCTGAGTAAACTCAATAATGCCTTAGGTAGATTATTTCAAAAAATAACTCTCTAAGTGAAATGTCTCTGCCTGTCATAAACAGCAATTCATATCAGGTAGTGGTTTTGTATTGTCAGTTTGACTAAGCTGAATTATATTTCCCATAATTCCCTGTCCTGTGTATTTCCCATTTGGGTGGGCCACTGAGAGATTCTTGTAGGAGATTTGGGAGACTCAACTTCAGCACAACCATTTTGTAGCTCATTCACATTATCTCTGATTGACTGACTCATGTTGGTGTGAGACAGAAACGATGCCTGCAAGTACTCTGCCTTCCCCTGGAGCTTCCATTAACTGCTAGGCCAGGTGTATGTATTTAGCTCCTTGAGAAATGGCCCCAACCTCCACAACACCTCCATGCTACCAACATCAGAGATAAGAACTGACATATGATTCAGTCCATCCTCTTGGACTACAGCTCATGCTTGCAGGTTTTAGCTCACTCTTGATCTCTTTATCTATTTTCCCTCACAATTTCCTGCCTTGTGAACTTTGAGCTCCAGGGTCAGAGAGGAAGACAAGGACCTTAAAGAAATTGCTTAACCAGCCTTAAAATTATGTAGTGTCACATTCTTACAACAAACACAAAATGCTTACTCTGTATGAATAATCATCTCCTAGTGTTTCTTCTTCTATACTTAAGCCTCACTGATAAATCACAATATTCACCACATATATATGTAGCTGTATATGGATGTATATAATGTCATACATACATACAAATATACATGTCATTTCATACATATACACACACACAGAGGTCACTTAATTCAATAGTTTTCTCTAATTCTGTAGCCCACTCTAAATGGTCAGCAAGCCAGAAATGATAGGGGAAAAACTCTTTATTTTCAGACACAAACCACAAATGCAACTACTCCATGGTTCTGAAAAACAAACTGCCTCATCCTCTCCTTTCAAACCTTACATAGTAATCGAACCCAAGTGGCTTGATGACCAGTAAAACTCCCATCAACCCCCTACATAATTGTAAACTGAAACACTCAATTTTGGATTATATTTCCTCCTGTTTTTGGCCCCATAAAGTTCTCACCAAGACAGTTCCATCATCCGTCAAGATAAAGAGGGAAAAATTGTACAGATTATTCTTGCAATAAGAAATTTCATGTTTTGGGATGAAGTCATATATAAATATTCATAAAACTAAACGTAAGATTTGTATTTATTGTATCTAAATTGCATCTCAATTTTATTTTGTATTTTAGTAATAAGCATAACATTTATTTTAACAACATACCATGGAAAAATAGAACCAAGGCTTCATACAAATTAGGTCCCCAGTGTGTTCGCTCATCATAATGAAGAAAATAGTCATATCATTTTTGTCAACAATCATAATTGTATTAACTTATAAAATCAATACATATTCATTGTAAAAAGAACAGATTCAAGAAATTTATATATTTTTAAGAAAAGGAAATGCCTATAATCCAGAATAATAAACAACTTGGGAAAATTTATACTGGACACTTCTCAGTATATACACACATACAAACAAATATAAAAACAGCTACTAAATAACTAAATAGTGAGTAGCCAAAATAATTTATAACAATGGGGTCTTCTCATAGCTATATGAGAGCACCGACTTTGCTTGAGTTCAAATCCTCACATACACAAGAACACCGATAAATTAACCATTCTATGTCTCCATTTTCTCATAAGTAAAATTAGAAAAAAGTAGAACCCGATCTTACAAGGTTGCTGTAAAAATTATTTCTTCCTACCATATTTAGACTATATATTCAAAAATGTTTACAGATAAGGATATTTAATTCTGTAATATTTTTGTAGAGGAAAAAAAAGCTGAATGAATGGCTGATTAATGTCTTTATAATACTAGTTCCTAAAGATTTCGATAACTTGAGAAAAAAATTGTGAAACTCCAATTTGTTGGAGTTAATTTTGGATAGGTAGGTCTCTTTTTAGACAGTATTGCTGGTAGCAAGATAGAGTCTGGAAATAAACACTGACATTATTATATGCTGATTATGTTATTTTTCATATTTTGTCAAGATTTGTAAGATTTTTTCTGTCTTTGTAATGAAAGACCCCAGTCCAGCTTGACTGCTGTAACGCCATT
>PVIJ01005430.1:72061-103881 GCA_004024925.1 Scalopus aquaticus
AAGCTCACTACCCTATAAAAATCCCCCACCCCAGCCTGACGGCGCGCCAGTCCTCCGCGAGACTGAGTGCCCCAGGTACCTGAGCAACTTTGAGTATCTGAATAAACCTCTTGCTGATTGCATCCGCTCCAGTGGTCTCGTTGCTCCTTGGGAAGGGTCTCTCCAGACTGAAGGACACTCTCCGCGAGGGTCTTTCAGTAATTTCCCTAATTAAATGTATATTTAAATAAATCAATGGATATAATGTATCTGTATACATTATATTTTATATATAATGGTATAATTTATATGTATAATGACTACATATAAAAATGTAGTCATTCCACAGCTACATTTTCATTCCTTAGTTCTGTATTTGAATTCATTTCTTGGTGAGTTGAATTTCAGTATCTTCATTTATTCTAGAATAATTTGGGAGGTTCAATATCTCCTGAGTTTTTCCAAGTTTGAGATGTTTCCCCACTGCCTTAATTCCAAAATAAATACTTAACTGAAATAGGTAATATTATTTGAACACAGCTCTCCTTCATAAGAAATATTTAAATGCTACTCCATTGTCTTCTGACACTGGTTATACGTGGAAAAGATTGAGAGCAAGTATTATAAATACTATACTTTATAGTGTGTGTATATACACATATACACATACATAAATTTTCTTTATGTCTATTTTTTCTGGTTCATTAGCTGACTTTCTACTTCAGGAATACTGATTATCCTTGCATCTTCTTTATCCTTCATATATGTAACTATCTCTATTCTTGCTTTGATATGTTTGCTTTTCACTCCTCTGCTTTCATTATGACCAGCTTTATGTCAATGATTGCATTTGAGCTGTTTATTCTATTTTTTATGCTTCTAATTCATTTGTCAAATTTATAATGTAGTTTGTCTTTATTGTACTCATTTTATTTCTCCTATTTTTCTATTTCACTTTGTTTCTTATTTTATTGTTTAACAACAGGTTCTTCCTTTACAGACTTTATCTTGAGAAATTTTCTTTTGTTTCTTGGGTTTTATTTTAATTGGGTATTTGATGTGATGGTGATGTCTCCTTTATTTTACTCTTTCTGTGAGAGCGTGTTTGCATAGTTTCCCTATATCTCAATGCTTCAATCAATGTGACTTTATTACTTCTCCCAAGAAGAGTAGAATCTATTACCCCACCCCTTAAATTCAAACAGGATTTGTGGTTCTTTCGCTCAAAGGAACATGACATATTTGTTCAAAGACTAGGCTTCAAGAAAACTTATGCACTTCTACTTCTTATCTCAAATGTCTTCCCAGTGAACAAGCCTAGGCTAGCCTGCTGCAGGATGAGAGATCTCATGGAGTCAGATGAACACACTCAGTTGAGCCATTTAAGACCAAAAATCCCTGCAGACAGTCTGGCAGTCGACAACACTCATGTCTAAACCCAGCTGAAGCCAAAACTACCTATTTGAGCACAAGTTAATCTGCCAACTTGCAGAACTGTGAGGTAAATGAATGCTTGTATTTTCAGCCACTAAGTTATGGTGGTTTTCTTGGAACAAAATATAATTGACACAATTTCTGTGCCTTTACCTTTCACCCTGCTGAGACTCACACATTGGCATCTCTACTCAGAATTTCTGCTTTCTCTAATATATTGCAGTATGAGTGAGTTCTCTTGTATACTTCTTTATGTGGAACATTAGTTCTCTTCTCTACTGTCATCCACACTTTAAGATTTATTTTCATTTATTTATGCATACAAAACTGGGGTGGAGGCCAGAAGTGTGGGCTAGGGGTGAGAGGATTCACCAGAGACAGAGTGGGGAGCAGAACAGGTGGCTCTACTGAAATACACTGCGAGGGGAGCAGCGGACAAAACAGAAGAGGTCTGCTGTGCCATGTGGGTTAGCTCCCTGGCTGGGGATCAAACTCATGCCACAGTGGCTGGCAATAGCTTGATAGTGCTGAGACTTTAACCCCTGCACCACCAGAGAGGCCACTCTTCCACACTTTTGTAGGAGTGTTAGCCACTATTTTCTATGTATTTAACTGAAATGTGAGGGAAAGGAGATGAGAAAACATTCAGTCATTTAAATTATGAGGGTCTTATATTGCTCTCATGGACTCCAGCTCATTCTCTTAATACTAAAAAATTTTGGTTCTGCTGATGAACACTAATTTTTCAGAGGTCTGATAGGGTTAATAGGGATATCTAATTTTGATTTTTTTTTTACTTTAAAATGTTTTAACCTGCTTTTGCATTATGTTACCTACTTAAATTAGAAGGTCACTTCTCTCCAAATTGGGTCATAGTAAAATTTTTCAGAATTTCATTAATTTTCTTTCTGCCATATAGAAAACAGGTGTTAGGGTTAAGGAATAGGCTAAATCTCACCAGAATCTTGTTTCTCCTTCCTCAATTGCCACTTTTAAGTTTTATGGCCTAGCATTTCATTTCTCTTCCTTTATCTTGGACTACTTGTCCTTTGAAGATTATTTGTCCCCACCAATATATTTTTATGTATAAGTGTGAGAGCAACTTTATTTTATGCATAAGTGGGTAACATTTGTATCACATTACATAAGGTTATACTCAGTAACATCACATTTCTCTATTATTCTTTAGCAAAATAAAATCCAGAAGTAAGAAACTCCATAAACCCAAAAAGGTGAATCTGCCACTTGAATTGTCTAGTTACACCTGCCCTAGAGATTATTACTACATACGAGATTTTTGAAAAGACTTTTGATTCCTAGCTAGGTGACTGATAACACTTAAAACAAGTACTCACTGTTGGAGAGGTCTAAAATTCACACAAAATTAGGATGAACTATTCTAGGAAGCCAGCTTGAGGGGTTTCTTGACCTACCCAGGTCTTTTTTCTTTATTCTCCTAGCCTGAACCCTTCCTGATGGATCACAAGTTCTCTGAAGCCTAATGCTTTGCACACTTTCTTTGTCCTCCTACCTAAAAAGACTATATATTGGAGAATCACTCATATCCTTTATTTTTCCTGAAAGCAGAGCTTCAGGAAACACTTTTAACTGGAGGGGTTTTATATTTTCAATATATTTTGTGGTTAAAGATATAGCAAGTTAGTAACCTCTTTTCTGCTATATACTACGTAGAGTATTTAATTTGCTCTTTTGATATAAAACTGGTCTGAACTAGAAGTGGGCAAAGACCAGTAAAGAGTCCTGCTTAGCATTCACAAGTTAGAATCACCAAATGTGTGTGGAACTTTTACAAATCAAGAGGAGAAAGATTTCAAAAATGAAACTTGACGAGAAACATCAAGAGTTGTCTTTTCTGTCTCTCCTTCAGTAATATTTGATCATATGTCATAGGTTTCTATGACAAAGTGATAAAATTGGAAAGAACTTTGGGGAATTTTATAATTTCAACAGGAAATAATTTATAAATTTTGTGGTTTCCCTTTACTACTCAGATCCAAATTGTCGCATTCCCTATTCTTGCATTGTCTCAGTTGTACAGTATGGAAATTACTCCTAGGATCTCAAAGAAACGTTCATAAAAGAAAGGATAAAAAATTAAGTTTAGAGGATTATGCAACAGTCTATGCAGTTCTAAAAATAGATGACACTGTTTACTATAAAATAGTAACCATCTTAAATGAAAGGAACAAATAAATACATTCCCATCATTACAAAGAGAAAGGAAATTATATAAAGTGTTCTTATTCAATATACTACTTAATTGCAAAGCTAGTTGCAGGAGATTCCTGTTGATTTTGGATCCTCAGTCCCTATCCCACCTGATTTTGCTATGGGAAACCATTCTTACCCCTGTACATACAGTGTGATTTATTGTTTTTGGGACACCTCTCCCTCTCCAGTCTAAAGGGCTTGGGTTACAATGGATGGAAATTCTCCTCTACTCCAAACTCGGTATTTAAATCTTAGTAGAATGACATATAGACTGAAATTAGCTAGCTTTCATTATCCCAAAGATGAAATTATAAAACATGTATCACCTGGAGAATTTTAACGAAAGATATTTATATGTACACAAGAGACACTTACTTAGTTGGTCTGGAGTGTGGTCAGACCATCAGGACTTAAGATCATCCAGGTTATTGTGAAGTTTCAGTGAGAACTGAGAATCACTGCTCCAGACATAACAGATCCAGCTAGGTCTTATTACCTTGACCTGTGAAAATGCCCTAATTAATATATTTTCGAAAAATGATTATTCAGCTTTTTCTTTAATACAGTGAATCACCTAATATTATTTTAATAATCATGTCTAAATTAGACAAAGTTGGTTTTTGTAACCAAAAAGGCTTAATTGCTCTAGTGCCAAATATTAAGCACATGATGTTAATTTTTTTGAAAAATATCTTCCTAATAATTTTTCCATTCCTCTAATATTAAACTCTCTTCTAATATCCACCGGACTACCACAAAGGGTTGCACAAAGTATCTACTGCCCAGGGCTCTCATCCAAGGAGAGAATGGGAGCTATAATATAGCTACAACCTTCTTGCCAAGCCTTGTACCCTGGCAAGGGACTACATCTGCCCAGAGGAAAAGACACTCTTCTTGAAAATTTACTCAAAGTCACCATCATCTTCTTTATTTTTTGTTTGCAGTAACATTCCTTTGCAACATTGTTTGTGATTTAAAGGTATAAGATCTCCCCCTTCATGTGATGTTACCACACCATGTCCATGACCAAAACACTCCTCCAGCACAGTCTTATGCTCCCTCCCCATTTTGTTCACTTCTCCCCACCTCCCCCACCCCCCACCCCTGCCCACTGAGAACCTCAGTTCTAAATTCAGATTTCTAGGGCTTGTAATTGCTTTAACTTTATCTGACAAATATCAGATGGTTTCACTTAGATGTAGACTACAGAGAAACCATATTCTTTCTGAGTCATAAACCTTGGAACTAATCTATCAAAAGGGAGTGCCTTTATCTTATTTGTACTGAAAAGACATATGGTTAATGACCCTAACTATCCACTTTCTTTCTAACACAATCATTTTTTCTCCTTTAAACTTCAATACTTCCTGTATTTTATTCATGCAAATACCCTATCTCCTACTTTCAAGTTCTGTCTTTCAATCTCCAAATAGCTCTGAAAAGGTAGTAAGACCTTTTATTAACATTATTCACATATATTTATTTCAATACTTGGCTACAAATCGTCACTGTTTTCACCAGTATCTATAGAGAATTGATTCACATGTAGATGGAAAGTATCTAACCAGATCATAGTGTCAAAATGGAATCAGAAAGTAAATAGATAAGAATCAAAATACCTACTTAATTACTTAAGTAAAAAGGCTTTTCCTTAGGTAAAAAGGTTGATAAAGAAAATTGAGCTATTAAGTTACTTAAAACAGCATTAAAACATTTACTGAATCCAGACAGTTTAAAAAAAACAGTATTAATTAAAACTAAAAATTTTTGCTTTCAAATGATTTGGTATGAATAGACAGTCAATATATTCAGACAGTCCTAAGAAGTATCTTATATCAAAATACCAAGCTGCCTCATGAAAATTGACAAAAGATTGTCAGCCATACCCAGCCATAATCTGAGGTCTACAGTCTTAAATATTACAAATTGATGATTATCAGCTTCTGTGTGCAATAGGTCTATATCATTGGCATACAGTATTTTATTTATTATTTTTACTTGGAGACAATTTTCCTTTTGTAGTTAACATAGCCAACTAAAGTATTTCCTTTGTCATGCTTTATTTGACTTAAGTTTTTATTTTATTAATCTCTTAGTATAAAATTTAAATAGAATTGGCTTTACAAGATGATAATAGATTACTAAAGAATAAAAAAAAATCCATACACAAAAGCACCCAATGGTGTTTGTTATTTGAGCAGATCAGCATGAAATGAAAAAGTGTGATCCTTTCAGTTTAATGTTAATTAAGTCTTACACAGAGTTCATGGACATGTGACAGAAGAGAACACATCATCCCAAAGAGTAGTATTTACATAAAATATATGGGAGCTAGAAGTCTTCAAAATATAATGTAGAATTTTAAAAAGACTTGTAATCTATGAGTAAACTAACATTCAAATATTGTTGAAATTGCTACCACAGAGGGGCTGTTCCTGGAAATGTAGAATAGCAAACCTTGATTCGCTTTCCAAAATTTCCATTGAATTCTCATAGAATGGAGTTTTATTACAACTAGAGATTACTTGGAGAGATTTTTAGGGCAGATGGGATAGTATTTATAATCAATGAGAAGAAATAACCGCAAATGAAAAGATATCCCACAAAATAAAAATAAGGAAAATATACCACAAAATAATCAATCCCTTATTCATGGCTTAAGATCATCTATATTCTCTTATAATACTTGGTGAAAAATACCCCTTCAGACTTCCAATAAATTTTTATAGTTTTTTTTTTTTTTTTTTGCTTTATATCACTAATACAGTTTGGTGGCACTAGCAACCTAGAGTACATAAATTATGTGAATTTGTCATGAAGGTAATATTTATTTCCATATTAATTTGCTAATATCTGGGCTACTGTGTTTTGACTCAAATTATTCATTGTAATTTATTGGAGAGTCTTATTTGGTTTGGTTGACACAGTAATCCCCCATAAATGCATTATGTATAAAATTTAAAGAAAACCTCATTTTACCTATTTTTATCACTTGTAATTATTTCACCATATCTTCCTTTCTTTCTTGAAATTGCATTTTTCCTTGGGTTCTTTCTACCTTAAATATAGTATCCCTATGACTCAGCTTTTTGAGAGAGAGAGAGATTCACCAAGTCTTCAACTATCCAATAAAGACAAATATGTTAAGTATCATTTGGGTAACTGTATTAGTTATTGATTACTATAATCAATTCAGATTAAATTAACAGTATTATTTAGGTAAATTACTGGATTAATTATTGATTACTATAAAATCAGTTACCCAGAAATTTAGTAATTTAAAACAAGCCTGCATTATCTGAGTTTCTGTGTATCAAGAATCTGCTATTTGGCTTCACTGGCTCAAGATTTCATGTAGCTGTATTGAAATGTAGCTGTATTCAAACCCAGCTGAGTCTTTGATCTCCCTTGAAATCTCATTTGGTAAAGAAGAGTAACATACTTCTAAACTCACTCATGTGGTTGTTGGTATAAATGTCCTTGCCACACATGGTCTCCATGGCAGCTAGGTTACACTGGGCAACCAACCAGAGAGCAAAAGAAAGCACCTAGATGGAAGCCTCAATCATAAATGCACCCATCTCTTCTGCTGTTTAATTCTTTAGAAACATTGCACCAAAGTCAGCCCATACTCAAGGGGAGGTTATTCATGGGAATGAATCCCAGGAGGTAAGGATTGCTATTAGGTGCTGTCTACAGGCCACTTGTCACAACTATTCTCAAATCCAAAACATTTAAGTCTAATCTTGTGATAGTCACATCCCACATAAATAATCCTCCTTGTTACTCTGTAAAAAAGCTTATGTATCTATCACTCTTACTGAAACCACAATAAAACTTGTTAAGGCTCAATTTTCCATTACATTTCACTTGCATGTGACTTTCTCATTTCAAACCATCTTAGCTCAGGACCCACCATCTTTCTCTTAGTAAATGGATCACGGGTGAATTGGTGGTGGGCTACCCAAGGGGAATGCAAAATGTAAAAGACATAAATAACAATAAAAATATATATATATAAAAAAAAGATAATTCTCTTTACAACCACTCTTCTCCCTCACACTATATGAGCATAACTATCTTACCAATCAGTTTTTATAAGGACTTCTCAATCTAAGCCTTTCAGTCACATCCCCATTATCTACAAGCATCTTAATTTCAATTCAAAAATTAAATTTCTCCTAATTTCTTTTTTTTCTCACTATTTTTCTCATTTAGTCTTGTATTCAGCAAAATTGGATCATTGATGGTATCCCATAATATGGCTTGCATGCTTCTAATTTTATATCTATGGCTATACAATTCTCTAACTTGGATTGGTTTTCAACAGTTCCAATCCTAGCATCCTTCAGAACCCATTCAAATCCAACACCCTTGCCACTCATCCCTTTATTCACTTTTCATTTATTCAAAAAGTAAAAACACTCTTTGCTAGATACCAAGCTCTATATGCATGAGTGATAATTAAATATTGATTGTTTTAAGTTACTCAGTTCTGGGCTGTCTGTTATACAGAATTTTTGAGCCATTGGTTACCTAATTGATGCCAGATTCAAATGAATATGTCTAATAGACAGTTATAACAAAATCAAGAATTTATAAGGAAGGTTTAGACTTAAATCATCCCTTATTTCTTCAGTTGAAAATGTTTTCCTTTACAAATTTCCCATGTATTATGTGCCTAGTTGTCCAATATGACAATTATCACTTTCAATCTCATATTGTAGGTTATCTCTTTAAACTCATTGAGTCTATCTCCCACCCAGATCATAAAATGTTAACTCTGATTTTTCTGTGTGTGTGCTTTCATAGTAGGTACTGAAGAAAAAAATACTAGATTTATGGTTGAATAATATAAAATTATTTGGGCTAAATTACATCATTAATTAGGCTGGAGCTCTTACCATTCTGTTTCATTTTAATATATTCCGCATTTATCATATCTAGACAAGCCTACTGATAAATAGTTGAGCATCTCTTTTTCCTAGATTGTCTGGTCTAGTTGCCCCATTACAAATAATTAAATATCTAAATAACTTTATTGTTAAAATGTCAGTGTTTATTATAAAATATCATTTAGAACTTCTTTTAGGAAATAGGAATTTAACTACCTTAATCATTAATATTGATCAAAAGATATAATAAAAACCTTATAAACAGGCAGCCAAATAAAAAAGGCCAAAGGATCAAAGTTTATCTATTCAACAGTCTCGAACTCTGGCTGTCTGACCAGCCACCTTCTTTCCCACAACCTCTTTTCTTCCTTCCTAGCAGAACTCTGAATTTGTTCAATCTGATTGCAAAAGAATACAGACTTAGAATTAGAAACAAGACTTGCCATTTAGAGGGAAAGCATTTCAGAAAAGAAGGGGGAAACAGTTCACCAGTTAGGACAGAGAATCTGCACATCCCAGTTCCTGAAGGCATCACAGATATAGCCTGCTTTTTATATCAGCATGTTCTCAAGATCTCTTTTCAGATTTACCTTATGGTTAGCAAGGATTTACCTTGTGATTAGCAGGGAAGGAGAATCCACATGACTCTCAGAAAGGAGAGAAAACCTCAGATGCTCAGTGAATCGAGGAAAAGAAACCTTTAAAATCAAAATAAAGACGTTTCAAAACAGCTATTTAAAAGGAAACACAAACACTAATCCAAAAGGATACATGCACCTGTATGTTCATTGTGGCGCTGTTCACAACAGCAAAAGTATGGAAGCAATCCAGATGTCCAAAAATAGATGATTGGATCAAGAAGATGTGGTACATATACACAATGGAATACTATTCAGCATTCAAAGAAGATAAACACATGCGATTTGCAGCGACATGGATGGAATTAGAGGGGCTCATACTCAGCGAAACAAGCCAGAAAGAAAGAGAAAAATATCGAATGGTTTCACTTGTAACAGGACTACAGGGAAACCAAATAGGAGAGAGACACTCAGCGGGTGGGGGGAGGGGAGGATAAGGGCACAAAAAGTAGAAAAGGACACAAGGGACCACGGAGATGGATCATGGGTGAATTGGTGGTGGGTTACCCAAGGGGAATACAAAATGTAAAAGATATAAATAACAATAAAAATATATATTAGGGCCTCCCTGGTGGCGCAGCGGTTAAGCGCTGTGCTGTGGAGCTGTCCGCTGCGCTGTGGAGCTGTCCTCAGCGCGCAATGCGAGTTCGACGCCCGGCCAGGGAGAATCCCACATGGTGCGGCAGACCTCTCCTGCCTCACCCACTGCTCCCCTCAGCAGTGTACTTCTGATCTGCCTGTTCTGCTCCCCGCTCTGTCTCTGGTGAACCCTCTCGCTGCCCCACACCTCTGGTCTGTACCCCAGCTCGTATGTATAAATAAATTAAATCTCTAAAAAAATATATATACATATATATTAAAAAAATAAGATTAATAAAACTTAAAATTACCTACCAAAAAAAAATAAACAAACAAAAGGAAACAAACAGGACATATTTGGAAGTCATCATATGTATTAATTCAAGTACCCAGAAATTATCAAAAAGTTACATTTGTCCAAAAGAGTCAAATATTGAGGATGCACAAAGGAATCAAAGTGTTCATTCCAATGCCAGGAAATAAAATTTAAGTATCTCCTGGTGAACTGAGAACTTTATCTTTTAGTAAAAATGGCGTGAAGTTCAAAGTGGGCTGAATTTGTTAACAAGAGCTAGGAGAAGAAGATTAGGGGAAGCCCCTTCCAGTCTCCTTTGGTGGAATGACAAGTATAAATGAATCGTGAACACATTAACGTTGCCGGTGATTGATTTTAAAATTAATAAGTAAATAAATAAGTTCTGACTGTTAAATATGAATGTCTTGGTAAACTTGAGGCCATTTTTGTAGTCAGAAAAAAATACATTCACTCACTTTGATTTTAAAAAATTATAATAAATTTTATTAAAGTCTCACTTTTTAAAAAAAAACAGTTCTTCAGTTTTCTACTTATAGATTAGAAATCTATCTAATTATTCTATTAATAATCGAGTTTTAATAACTGGTTTTAAAGACCCTTTTCATTAATGTTTGACACCATTTCCAAACTTCATTAAGACTTCAAACATTTTAATCTGTATTTATAAATTAAATTTATTCAGAGTTTAAACTGCTTGAATAATTTTACTTAATACAAAATTTGCAGTTAAAAGTAAAATATTTAATAAATTAAACTTCAGTATAATGAATCAGATGTTGCCATAAATGTTTCATTGTATATAAACCTTGTAAGGTTTTTAATGTAAAACAGTCAAAATTGATAATTGATAATTAAGTCAAATTGATAATTTTATACTATAAATGTGTATGTGTACCAGTTAGTATGTGTTAGTATGTGTATGTGTACTGAGCTAGTACGTGTACTGGTTATCTTCATAACAAAGCTAACTGAATCCAATTTCTTCAAAATTACAATTATATAAAAATTCACTAGATAACACTATGGTTTGATTATTTTAAACACTTTCATACTAAATTCTCAGTATCCTCAGGGTTGAAATGTGCTTAACTATTAAGGTAATAGTTATAACAGGCAACTTTGAAGAATAACTTTTCCCTCAGTTGTGATTAATTAACAACCATATATTTCAGCTGAGTCACTAACTGTTGTTGTTTTTTTTTTTAAAAAAACACACCCTGATAAGACTATTCTGGGTTCTCTTTACAGCTTAAATAAAGATTTTATAAGTAAGAGAGCAGTTGTTCTCAGCATCTCAGAGTTACAAATTTCTGTTTCCAGTTTATAAACATGTAATGATTTGATTGTTTATCTTTAGTTCTTAAGATACAAACATGTTCTTTTTGTCCATCTAACCCTAAAGATGATTAAACTTGACACAATCTGATATTCTCTTCGTAAGTTCTTTAACTTTTAAGATCATGCCACTTTTATCATATAAATTATATTTAGAAGAATCCTGGTAAGGTCTGATTAATTAAGATACTTCTAACTATGACTCACACTAACCCATGATCCTTGAAGGGAAGCCTGCTGTGGGATTCTGCAAAAATAAGTGAAATATGAAGGAGAAAAACCATTCTTCTTTAGCAGGATGTTTTCCTATCTGTAAGTGGTAATTAGAACCCCAACAGCCTTTTGAGGACTTTGAGGGGGCAAGCCTAAAGCCCAGTAAACATGCCGAGTTTGATGGAGCCAAATCCAGGAGCTTTCTACCACTAAATTTCTTATTGCATAAGATAACACATCCTATTGTTTAGTCACTTCGAGTTGGAGTTCTGTCCCTTGCAGCCCAAATCACTCATACTAATAAAATAATCCGTTATGATTTCCATAAAATCAACAACATAAGAAGTGACAGGGAAACATACTGACAAGGCTTACATATCAAATTATACCACTAGTTTCCACTATACATGCAGCAGAGTTTCCAATGCAGAAGATTTATGTATAAGTACCATGCAAAAAGGTCATCAAGACATTTATTATCTTCTAGTAGTTATACAATTGTAATGAAAATAATAAATATAAAAAAATCTAAATGATGTATATCAGTAGTGCCTCTGCCCAAATGCATAAGTAAACTGTCAGGTGGGCTAGTATGTTTACTGGTTATCTGCCCACCCCCAAACTAAATAGCCTAAAACACCAGCAACATTTATTTTACTTATGAAGCTGAAGTGTGGGCAGTATTCAGCAGGGACAGCTTGTCTCTGCTCCACTCAACATTAGCTCCACTCCACTCACTTGAAGGCAAAAATTATAGTCATCCTAAAGCTTGATGTACAGTTCAGGGAGAATGCAAATATTTGGCGTGGCACAGTTAGGGCTTCTCAGTGTTGCTGTCTCTATAAGTTTTCTTCACAGGGCCCTTCTCCAAAGGGCCTATCCATAGGGAGGCTAGGTTAAGGTAGTCATACATCTCCCACTTAAGAAGATGAAAAGAAAAGGATGTGGACAAAAAACATTAATGCAATGGATTTACATATCTTCTACCACACTCTGACATCATGGGTGTTCTCATTTAAGATAAAAGGGATTTCTTGAAAGAGATTTTGTCAATCCTTAAGGAATTTGAGGGACCTGTACTGTCACAATAAGTTTTTTTAAGATAACATAGTCATTTTTTTAAGTATAGAATTAACAAAATAGGAGAGTGAGAAATCAGTAAGGTAAGTGAATTACCCAAAGTCACAGCAATAGTGAGGTATAAGAAATAAAAGTTGGAATGCAAATCCTTTCCACTGATTATTAATATATTTCACATATTTTTAACTTTCTCTAGAATATTACTTCTGGTGTGGACTTTTGCTTTGCTTGATCCTCACAAAATATCCCAAAGTAATCATCCTATATAAAGCCACCATCTTAAAATACTGTACCATTCCACTGTTAGGATTGTTAAATTTTCAAATTCCTACATCCATAAACTTTAAGGTATTCATCTTCTGTTTTATTCATTTGTTAACAGCTCCAGTGTGGCCTGATTGAATGCTTTCAACATTAATATCTAGCATGTAACTAAAATTTCTTTTCAACCAAATAGCTACAGTGATCAGATTATGCAGACTTCACAATGTTAAGGTTAGGGAAAAATTGTAAAAGTAAGGGTCATGATCCCTTGTAGCTTGTTAACTTATCAAACAATGATAAATATTTAACACATGGAAATATCTAATAACAGAAACCAATTCTGTTACAAGGAAGGGCATATTCATATGTAATACATGGCCATAATTAGAGCATATTTGCATATTTACCTTGGGGAACTTTTCTCAGGGAATTTAATTTGCATTTTGACCTAGAACTCTCCGAAGAAATTCATAAAGAAAAATGGAAGAATTTTTCCAAGACCGAGTACATCAGCATTTAGACTCTCTGACCCTCATTTTCCTCATATATTAAGAAATGTTGAAAGAATTAAATGAGATGTGTTCACAACAAGAAAGAGTCATCACTCATAGTGAATGGCATTATCCTCCTCATGATTCTCAAAGAACAGAAAGCCTGTCCCAGACCAAGACTCCAAAGAGGCTACTTTACTGCAGAGATTTTAGTGCAGGGAGGAGAAAGAGGAGTTAGGAGAAAATTACATACCACAAAAAGTCAACACTGAAAAAAAGCTTTCAGATATTTTCTACTTAGGAAATGTAGAGACCAGAATTTATCATGAGGAGAGCATGCACTCTGTTTCTGGGAGAAATGCCCAGGAAACCTGATGGTTATACAAACATAAAGCAAACCTGGAGGTTTGTATTGAAACTAAGGTTCCAAAAAAACAGTCTGTAAAACTGTATTAGAAATCTTGGCTAGACTCCTGCTATGTGCTGCCTTTATCAATAACCGCTTATAACCAGGACGTATGGCCTAAAAGGAAGGTCTGAAGCTAAAGATTTAGCTGAACTCCCAGTGTTTTGTGGTTCAAAGAAATAAGTCTTCACCCTGAAAGAAGGGTATTTAGAAAGTATCAGAGCATTTGAGTGAGAACTGACACAGACACTTGAAGAAAAGTTCAGGGAACCAGAAACTAGAACAAGACACCTTCTATATGCAAGAAAAGAGAAGGGGACAGGTCCGTGAGGAGGTCACAAACAAAGCAACATCCCAACTTCTGGAAACTAGCACAAGCACAAGTGTTGGGTGACTCTAAGCAATCAAAATATTCCCTAGACTTTTCTCTGGCCCCTCATAGGAACAGTCATGTTTCCAAAGCCTATAGCGGCACATAGTCTGAGCACAGGGGTCAAGTGGTCTTGGCAAGTGGGTACTGGAGGAACATAAAGGTAAATGCAAGAGGAATTACTCCAATGGTCCTCATTTGTCCCACAGATCAGGAAACCTTGATCAAAGGTTCCTGCTTGAACCTACCCTTGCAGACTGAAAGCAATCACAGCAGCTCAATCCTAGTCATGAAAGGCACTACTAACAAGAGTAATTTCTGGGAATTGGTACTAAGAATAACTGCTGAGGGTGATGCAACAAGAATCCTCACCATGGGGCACTGCTTGGGGCAGCAAATAGTTTCACGCTGAGCAGCACTTGCCCCTTCAGAGACATCCAGCTCACTCTATTTTGCTCGATAATTACCTATGGAAGAAAGAACTTATTCCCCCACGTAACAGAAAAGTGGAAATTACTGTTTATCTTTTTATTACATTTACTTTTAGAAGCATTTTTTTGCCCCTTACACCCTCATTAATTTTGGACAGTATTTGATTTTTCCTCTCAGGTTCAATCCCAGGTGTAATCCCAGTAGTTCTCCCACCACTATAGTACCTGTGATCCATCACCATAGTCTCTGTGCTCTTTCCTCCCCATTTTGACCCCTCCATCTCCTCCTCTCCTGGATGCTTCAGATCTACAGTCAGCTTGCAAATTTTGTCTTTTTTCTGACCCTTTGTTTGGTTTCTTTATATTTCACATATAAATGAAACCACTTTTCCTTCTAACATTTCATTTAGCATACCCCCTTCCACTTTCATCCACGTTGCCACAAATAGCATGAGTTCATCTTTTTTGATTACTGAGTAGTATTCCATTCTGTATACACACACACACACACACACACACACACAACATCTTTATTCATTCATCTGTTTGGGGGAATTTAGGCTGCTGCCATATCTTGGCTATTGGAAATAGTGCTGCAGTAAACATGGGATAGTAGGTTTCCCATCGAATTAGTGTTTTTGTGTTCTTTGGGTGACATTTTCTTTCTTCTTACAAGGAAAAAGTAAGTATTTGTGCTAATGAAAAAGACCTGAACATCACTGTGCCTCATATCTATAGTCAGAAGGAAGATGATCATGTAAAGGGAGTTGCATGTATATTAGTTTGTAAAGAATTTTTAAGAATGAGTAGGCTTCACTATATGTGCGTGCATATATACATACACATATACATATATACATATATATGATTATATATAATATATGATTATATATTATATATAATGATTATATATAATCATATATGGTATAATTTTATTTTTAAATATATTTTTAAACATATAAATAAATTCAAAAAGAAAGTGAGCAGACCTTTGAAAGCTATTTTTTAAATATTACTTTTCTTTAAGTCTTCAGAATAAGATCAGTTGTATCTAATTCAAGAGAACATGAAAATTAATTCTCAACCTTTTCCAAAAGTGGTGGTATTCTTGTGCTGTTGCTATTGCTATTAAAAGCCAAGCAATTCAGTAAATAGAATTACTTGATAGTAATAATAGTAATTCTATTTCTATTAATAGTGATTCTATTTCTATTAGAAAAAATAACTGAGATTTTAAAATATCAGTCTTTGTTTTTCAGTTTCAGTCAGTCCTGGTTTCATTAAAACAAATATACCTTAAACTATCTAAAATTTCCATAGGTTTTAAATGTGATCCTAGTGTGTATACACTATGACCTCTTTGGGGAATTTTCAGTTAACAGAGAGAGCTTAAATTCTGTCCCACAACATTCAAGAAAACCTGACACCAATACACAAACCCATCCCAAATAACCAAACATTTTTTGAAATAAGAACAGAAAACTTACTTATAAGTATATTTTAATATTAAGATTGAAAATTAAGGGCCTCCCTGGTGGCGCAGTGGTTGAGCCACTGCGCTATGGAGCTGTCAGCAGCGCGCGATGCGAGTTCGGCCCAGCGGGGAGAATCCCACATGGTGCAGCAGACCTTTCCTGCCTCGCCCACTGCTCTCCTCAGCAGTGTATTTCTGATCTGCCTGTTCTGCTCCCCACTCTGTCTCTGGTGAACCCTCTCGCTGCCTCACGCCTCTGGCCTGTACCCCAGCTTGTATGTATAAATAAATAAATCTTTAAAAATATTAAAAAAAAAAGATTGAGAATTAAGATTTATCTCACATGAGAACTTGAACAGAATTTTAAAAAATAATTTAATCTTAATTTTCAAAAATAAAAAGTAATATATTTGTTATTTGAAGCAAACATCATAGAGACTTTAAAAGTTGATAGAGATTAAAAGGAAATGTATTCTTTCTTTACTCAGTTTAAAGCCTTATTTCTAACATTACTTCAATTAAAAAAAAACTGATTCAAGTCAAGAGGCCATATTGTGCTTTAGTATGGTGACACATCCTACTAAAATTTTAGAAGGCGCTAATGGCCATTGACTTTACTTTAAGTGATATAACATATTAGTTAAATATTTGCTCATAGCCACTGATTTGAGGTATACTAAATTCCTGCAGTGGAACAACATGGGATCATTTGACTATGCTTATACACTCAATAAAATTAAGACTGTCTATACATAGTTGTTGCATTTAAAATCCCTTTTTCATTGCTTTTAAGTGTTAAAATAAGAATACATGAAGTAAGACCCTGTGTCAATTCTTTGTGTAATACAGTTACATATAGATTGTAAGGTGTCTTTGATAGACCCAAGTAACACCTTCAGCCATAAAATAACTTTAGTGTTCAACCACACACAAAGTATTTGAGAGGTAAAATTAAGTATAGCAAAGTATATCAAATATATTTTTACAATTTTGAATCATAAATTTTCTAATTCCTTTATTTTCAAGTTTTAAACAATAGATATATTATTTTATGATAAAAAACACACATTTCTTTAAAATGTAAGTTCTATCATCAATTAAAGAAATAATCACTTAAGTGAAATTTTACATTTAAACTTAAAAAAAGTCAATAACTCACCAAAAGTAGGAGGAGCAAGATAGTTCGGTTAATATCAGTTTCTTGTTGCTTTGTGAAATAGCAATGAATTGTGCTCCACCCAGTCCTGGTCCACTTTGCAGTGATGGCAGCTGCCTGCACAGCTGCAGAAGATAGCACCCTATGCTTGGACTCCAAAAAGCCTACTCAGTCACATTCCCAGCCTTAACCTGTGTTCCTTGACAGGGGTCTTGCTTCAAGCCCTGACTGTGAGGGCACTTCTCACACATAACTTGGTTCTCCTTTGAGTTCTGGGTTATTGACTTCAATATATTCCTTTTCCTGCCTCTGGGATACTGCACTTCACCTAGCCATGTCTTCCTAGGAACAAGAGTTGAAATAGGCTCCTGATTTCCTAATTATAATTAACCCACACTCTAGTGATCAGAATTGTTTTAGTTTCTCAGAAAGTAACTGCCTTAATCAAGTCAACAAAAATTGAATAACATCTTAATCTTAGGACACTGGCTGCTTCCAGACACCACCATTAATAACTGTAATGTGCCAGTTAAACACTGCTACTTTAATAATAAGGTCTAAGCCAAGTAACTTAAAGCCTACCTCATAAAACTTGGAGACACTGACCTTGTTGATGCCCTCAATGTGAGCAGCCTATATAGCCTCAACTTTAGATATAATCCTATTACATCTAATTTCCAATCACTTAGCAAGTTAGTGGCTTATACCAAAAAGCAAATGTCCTAACAAAGTCTAATTTTTCCAATGAGCAACAGTTAATTTGATTATCGCTCTCATTCTAATCTGTTGCCAAAAGATGATTCCCCAACCTTCTACCCACCCCCAACTCTCCATACGTACAAAATGGATTTAGACATAGTATCCTTTCCTGGGAAAATCTTGAGACTCTAGACACCCTTGATTAGAAAGTATTTTGAAGGTAAGTGAAGTATACTATTAACCTATAGATGCACACAATGACTTTTGCAAATTTTTGATGGTCATATAAGACTGCAACTGAATTGACAAAATAAGTAGTCTAATTTATGTAAAAACAATCTCAGCATGACAGTTTTCCCATGCAAAGAAATAATTAAAGAAGAAAAATATTTTCTAAACTGTTTTAGATGACTTCTGCAATCAGATAACATTCTCCTTGAGGTACCAATAAATGCTTTCAATGCACACACAAGAATTTGGAATATCCTGTTTCTCACAAGTGGTTACTTGAGAGAGACAATTAAACATTTCTAGAAAAGAGGATCAAAGTGTGATAAGAATGATAAAATAAACAAAAAGTCCTAGAGGGCCCCAGAGAAAATACCTGGAAAGGAAGGTGAAAAATGATCCCCTGGATTGGTAGCAGGAAGAGGGAGGAAGATTAGAAGGAAAAAGTCAATGGAAAGATCAGGAAATGGTTTTCTCTGCTTTATTAAGAAGTGGAAGAACTTGTAAGGAAAAGAGAAAAGAAATCCTGGTACAGTTCATCTGCTAAAAATAAGAACTCATTTGAGGAAAAGCAACTGTTATTTGTATGAGTAAGAAAGGACTCAGCCAGAAGCTGACATTGAAGCAGCATCCTACTGAGATTAGAATAGTAACAGCTAACATTTATTGAACATTTGCTATGTGCCAGGCACAATCCTAAACACTTTATATGTGTTAACTCATTTAATCCTCATAATAACTCTATGAGTAACAGAAGCCAAAGAAAATCTGGGAACAGAATGCTGGGTGGAGGGCAGAAAATCTCTCTGGCTCCTTTAGGATTATGACTGATCTGATGTCACAGCATGAGACTCCATGAGCCTGCCTAGACATTGTAGAATTCTTGATCAGCTTCTGCAGGCTGCCAATCCAATGTTTTATGTTCAAAACAAAACAAAAACCCTTAATGAAGTATGTTAAGTAAGGAGCAATGGAATATCTAGTATATTTTCCAGGAGATGACCAAAGTCAAATATGATGCCAAGGACACTACTAGCAAAGGCTTATACTGATAGTCAATAAATAATGAGTGTTTAAGTCTTATATTCTGAAAAAGAAAAGAAACTGTTCAAACAAAATTTTATTATATCTATGTATATTCATTCAAAAATATTTGAATTGAAAAATAGAGCCACATCTCTGATAGTTATCTAATGATAACTTTCTTTGGACATTTTTGGCTTAAGTTTTGTTGAAACTATTTACCTCAGAAAATTGGGGATGAGCATAGAGAATATATAAAGAGATGACAACAGAAAATTCAAGCTAAGGAGACATTGATTATATTTGTTTCCACCCTATCTTTCTTGATTATTTTTTTGAGTTTCCATTTAGATAACTAAGAAATACACAAAGAAAATGTTAAGCCCTACATTTCTAGTTACAAAAAAAATTCTGACACTTCATAAATGATTCTTTTTCTCTTAATTTCAGTTTTATGCAAAAAATTCTCACTGCTCTCTCAGCAGTATTCTAAGGCCCTTTAAATTTTCAAACTGCTCTGAAGCTGTTTTATGATTGTTTTCAAAGACTTCTGGTAAAGCTTTGCGGGGGGTGGGGGGGTTAGAATGCATTAACCCCTCCTCACTCCCCCCCACAAGTGCATTCATGTGTGTTTTTAACAGTAAAAATAAGAAACCACCTTTCCATTTGGGTTAGAACTGAGATGAAATGAGGAATGGCCGCCACCAAGCAGAAAATGTGCTCACTTTATGTGTGCCAGTTAATTACGACACTTCAGAGGCGCTTCCGAAAGGATAAGGCAAGCTGCATAAATTTAGCTGTAATCCAGGCAGGCAAAACTAATTTGCAGGGGATGGCCTTATCTAGCCGCTGCAGCTTTCTCAGAAAATTAACCTTGGATATTTGGGCCCAATTCAGAAAGTGTTTGATTTTTTTTTCTTTTCCCTGCTCAGCATAAGAGAATTTTTGAATTGAATACAATACCTGACTTTTAAGAGGCACGGTGAATGCTGTAGCCAGTTCAGAGTTATTACTGACAAGCAAAAAATATATATATTATATATAAATATAGATGATTGTCCTTCATGCCCATTATCCTGCCTTCTTACATGTGCATCAGAAGGTTTATCAGTGTAGGTGTAGGGGGTTTCTCGAATTAAGAGAAGGATACAACTCATTTTTAATGTACTTAGAAAAATTCATCAAAGTTCATTGCAGAATAAGTCATGCATACTGACTTGTTCATTCTAGTGGAAATGAAGAAATCCCCATAAAAATAGAAGTTTAATGAAGTGTTGGAGCCAAGCCTTGCCTGTCATTGCAATTATTCCTGATTTTGACCCTTCCTTCATCTACCACTATTAATTAATCTCACATAAGACAATCAAAAGTTTACCTTATTTTTTATCATGCAATCATTCATTCAATCAACATTTACTGAAGTCAACATACTTTCATGTTTTCTCATTTAATTTTCATACTAACCCTGTTTATATTTCCTTCCTGTTACCAATGTAAGAGGTATAGATGTCACACATTAATTTTCCAATCCATTTTTAAATTTCTCAAAGCAGTGGCAATATAGAAGTTTACAAAGACCTCCTGTGTTTTTATTTAATTGTTGTTTATTTAATTTTGTTTTAACAATATCCTTAGAATACTAATACAACTAGTTCCAATTTTCCTAAATTTTAAATTTCAAACTGAATCTGTATTGACTAATTTTAATAATAAATTCATAATAAGCCCCACACAACCATCAACAGTGGTTGAACTGAACTTGGAAAAAAAAGATTTTTTTAAATATCCCATCTACGATATAATTATTGTTTCACTCTCTTCAAGCCCTAGGAGTTACTTATTCTAAAGTGCAATGAACTCACCATGCTATAATTGTTCCTGAGGATGTCACAATTAGACAGAAAGAAGCATATTTATAATAATAAAAGAGCCATTTTAAAACAGAGATTGCATACCAAATCATGAAATGTGAAGCAATGATTCCCATTTGGATCTAAATTTTTCTCATGCTTGTTCAATAGTCAGGGCTAAATGTTATGGCTATTTTTAGTTACACCCCGGGGTGAAAAGGGGGGGGGGATTAGATGTCATAAAGAATCATACATAATGCATAAAGACTTAAACTATATTTTATGAGAACTGAAAAATTTAAGAAACTCTGGCTGAAATATGGAAATGCTGCTCCAAGCAGAACTATCTCATACACAATAATGTTAGTAATGATTTAACAGCCAAGAACACAGTAAACCCTTAAACCAGCTTGGTGTGATCTGTATTTCACCCACATACATTTTACTGAAGAACCTTAATAAACACACTAACGCTATGTGTGAAGATCACTAGAAAAAGACATCTCTATAGATACCAATGCATTAAATATCTGCTGTCTGTCGAATCGAAATCGCAAGGCAATTTATGACATGATTGATTATATATTCTTACCTAACAATAAACCATTTTGTAATTGATATTTTTAAAGACTAATTTTTCTCTTTATTTTAATTAAAATGGATCTCTCCTGATCATTGTTCTAAACTCTTACTAAAAAAACATTACTATGTCTTGCAACATTCAAGTCAAATGACCATTCCATCATTCCCAAAGTGGAAAATTTTAGGTTTACAACAATACTGAGAAGGATATATAGAAATTTCCATTCCATATACCCTACACTCACACCTCACTCCCTAGAATGGTACATTTTTTTTTTTTTTACCAAGGAAACACCTACATTGTTACATCATACATCAAACATCTACATTATAATCATCCAAAATTCATAGTTTATGGTCCAATCACTATGGAAAGCTGTGTGGAAGTTCCTCAAACTACTACAAATGGAGCTTCCATATGACCCAGCAATTCCACTCCTAGGAATCTACCCAAAAGACACAAAAACATTAATCCAAAAGGATATCCGCACCCCTGTGTTTGCTGCAGCACCATTTTCAATATAGAAACAACCCAAATGGCCAAAATAATGCAGTTTTGATCATTGGAACAAGAAGATGTGGCATATATACACAATGGAATAATATTCCATAATCAAAAGAGACAAACTCATGCCATTTGCAGCAACATGGATGGAGCTGAAAGGGATTATGCTCAGTGAAATAAGCCAGAAAGAAAAAGAAAAACATCAGATGGTTTCACTTATAAAGGGAATGTAGGGGGACCAAATAAGGGATCAGGAAAAAAATAATCACAATAAATTAAAAAACAAATTAACAGGCAACTATTAATCAGGACACTCTGCAGGGGAGGGGAAGGGAGGGGTATCAAAACAGGGGAGGGAAGAACACAAGGCCCTACGGTGATGGTGCACGGGTGAATTGGTGGGAATTTTACAGGGACTACACCTGAGAGGAGAAAGCATTCATTGTACAAAAAGGAAGGATGATGTAAAATATATATAAAACAAAAAAATATTCATCGTCAAAAAAAAGAGAGACAAAGTTCATAGTTTACTTTATGCTTATAATTGACTTTTAAAGGAAATTTTCTACTTCAGCCAATTTCTAAAAACTTGATTAGTTTGATTATAGTGAGTTAAATTCACTATAAACAACACAAAACAGAACAAGAATCTGTAATTGATCTCACCTTGAAGCAATATATATATTCCCTTTAAGGTCAGGGATTCTACATAATCACTCTGATTCTCCTAGGTTCTAATGCAGTTCCTAACATAGAAAACACACAGTAAATGCTGGCCAAATGAATCTGTGATTGAATAAATGTATGAATTAATGAATGAAAAATTAAATCTGTTAATTTACAAAAAGAGCTCTGTACTTTATGATTTTTTTTAAAGATTTATTTATTTATGCATACAGGCTGGGGTGTTGGCCAGAAGTGCGGGATGGTGAATGGATTCACCAGAGACAGAGTGGGGAGCAGAACAGGCAGATCGACTGAAATACATTGCTGAGGGGAGCAGTGAGTGAGGCAGGAGAGTTCTGCTGTGCCATGTGGGAAGCTCCCTGGCCAAAGATGGAATTCGTGCTACAGTGGCTCTGGCTAGCTTCATAGTGCTGTGCTTAAGATGTTGCGCCACCAGGAAGGCCCCTACTTCATGATCTTATTGCTCTGAATAGCACGGGTTGTCCTTGCTTGTGACTCAAGGGTAAAGGATAAAAGAATATCCATTAATTACCCCTTTCATCCTTCCCATTATGCCATGTTTCCCACCCTCAAACATACTCCTCATCCAATGATATCAAGAGCAACTCTCATTTTAAAAGTTCAGAAAAGATGGTGATGCTTTGAAAGAGCAGTTCAAATAACAGTTTGATTTACAAGAAAGTTTTCAGGAACACCTTTAGTATATTAAATAAAGAGCATATGTTCTCTATTTTTTTACCCATCCTAAAAGGATGGATTAATCTAATCATGTGACATTTGCTACACAGAATGCAGTTTTTGTTTTGATTTGTTTGATTTTAACAAACAATTACATTTACTATTTCATAGTTGGGGCAAAAAAGAACATTTCTGTCCTCTAGGCTACATTTTCTCAATTATTCGAAAAGTATCTCTTATAATTTGCCAAAATTTCATAAATGAAAGTTAATCACATAGCTCCCCCTTACACTGTCATGGATTTTCAGGAATTTACTAAACAAAATTATTTTTCAGTAACACAATATATCCCTTCTTTTAGTCAACCAGTGTTTGTAATTGCCTCCAATGAACCAGAGCCTTGCATAACATTGGAAGCATAACAGTATCTTCTTTCCAGAGCAAGTGACATTCATTTACCTTCTGAACCTTGAATAACTCTTACATCAGTTTAGACCCATAAGTACAGGTAGTTTATAGTATCCATATCAGGTACAGTTTTGCAAATATGTTTTAAAAACTATACCACCCCTTAAATTTTCATCTTTGGCTTACTCATTAGGAACCCAGGGGAATATTTACTGCTGGTTGTAGCAGTAAAATCAACCTAAATACTTTAAGAAAAGCACACTGAGAAAGAGAATGCCATGTCTTTTTGAAAGTGAGATTCAAAATCCACAAATATAACAAATATTTATGCATTTTGTGATGAGTCATACACTTATTTTTTCAACTACCTCTTACTCCTTTGCCTTCCTTTGGGACAAATACATTATTTATTTTCTACTAGAGCTCCAACCATTGCCAGTATCTATACTGAGGAGCACACTTACAATTTATTTGATTGTTTATAACATGAGTACACATTCCTCTTTGGATGAGGAGTCTGAGAGGGGTACTTCACTGGGATGTAGGAAAACCATTACTAATATTTTACATTAATCAAAAACAATAAAAGATAATTAATAATATTATTACAGATTGACAGAGGTATCTTCCCTGGCCCATATATTAAAAGGGAAGGTGCTCCCACACAGTGGGTAAGATGTCCTAGGCAACCACAGAAATCCTAACACCTGGAGGAGGGAATAACACTGCCCTCCTTTTCTTTGATTCTTTTTCAGCATTCCATCACATTTTGCAGTTTACACATGCCTTGTTACATAAATTTATTGATTACATAGTATACAGCCATCAACCATTGCAAAAATGGACAGGGGGATTAAAAGATTCCTACAATCAACCTCAGATTCAGGATCCTGCAACCTCAAGTAAATAGTAATAACTGAGCAGCACCGCTATTCGCAGGGTAAGCTCTCTATCACATTACAGGAACAAAACAATCTCCTCTGCCAAAACATGAGCCTAAAACATGCAAAGTTGTTAGGTACTGGAGTGATGGGCTTATATCCACTCTGATCAACCACATTCTGTTAAAGAAAACAATTTCTAAAAGATTGTTTAGTCTGATTTTATCATTTTTACATTCCATTTTAATATATGCAGCACTTATGTAAAGCTGTTCAATCATATAATTTGTACATAAGTGAATGACTAGCAGGAGTCACGCAGAGAATTTTTTACTAATGGACTTGCACAATATAAAAAATTTGGGGGCCTCCCTGGTGGCGCAGTGGTTGGGCGCTGCGCTGTGGAGCTGTCGGCAGCGGTGACGTGAGTTCGACGCCCGGCCGGGGAGAATCCCACATGGCGCGGCAGACCTCTCCTGCCTTGCCCGCTGCTCCCCTCAGCAGTGTATTTCTGATCTGCCTGTTCTGCTCCCCACTCTGTCTCTGGTGAACCCTCTTGCCGCCCCATGCCTCTGGCCTGTACCCCAGCTTAAATAAATAAACCTTAAAAAAAAAATTAAAAAAAAAAAAGAAAAAAAAAATTTGGGACATTCCAACCAAGAGGATTGTACTGTACTGATACTTGGACTCAGAGAGAGGACACAAATGCCCTTTCCTACCTTTGTGGGAATCCCAAAATGCTTGTATTTCCACAGTTTGACCACTGAAAAAGACACAACTATTATAAAAAGAGTGCCAATTCTATTATTCCTTGTAGCATTCTTCTTGCTTGAACTTCCCATGACAATAAAATAAGTTTATGGGAAGTATTCTTTTGCCATCTCCCTCCAAAACACTAGAACAGATTCCAAACTAGATAACTATTAACCCCTTTTATTTAGACTTATAACTGATAAAGAAGAAATCTGGGGAGGATTTGAAGGTATATCCAATATTTTTGAGTCAGTGTCTAACTCAGTGATAATCCAGGTTCCATATTTAAAATATTAATGTGATTCCTCTTGAATTGTGGGCTTTGGAATCTGTGCCATTATGAATGAATATGTCAGATAGATGATTAGGATGTGCCTTTGTAATCTAACCTCACTTACTCACTAGTGTATTGTTTGGAAGCCTTATGAAGACCAAGAATTGGAATTGGTCTTGAACTGAAATTTAAAATAACTCACTTTAGGTCTGAAATTTCCATGGGAATATTTTAAATTCAGACTTACTATCCATTAGCCAAGTTTTACCTTGAACCTGTAACTTGGGTCTATGTTCAGGTCATAAGCTCAGACATTTTGTTTTTTCTGCATATTCAATAATTGTATTTATAGAGCTTTGAAAGAGAAAGAATTATAGTTATAGGTTAAAAACTGTGATGAATGACATAATGGAAATGTGAACAAAGTGGTATGAAAATGCCAATGGCTGACAGACTCACTGGGTCTGGATGATTCAGGAACGGTTGGGGTCAATATATTTTAAGTAAGTTTCCAAGAATCACTCAAATGGACAGTGGTGGAGATTTGACCATGGAGTATACCACAAATGCAAAAAAAAAAATGGAGGCATTGATGTTCACATGAGTACTAAGAACATATTTGGTGGTTTAGTGTAGCAGGAAATTACAAGGACAAAGTTGGGGCATGGAAATGGAGAGAAGGCAGGAATAGAGTAGCAGAAGACAAATCTAGTAAAATAGAGCAGAGCAAATTTCAGAAGATTTTTACTGTTTTTGGATAATTTCGATATTTTCTTGATATTAGAGAATCATCACCGGTTCTTAATTATGAACAATTAGATTTTTTTCTTAGAAAGAGTTCCTCCAGGTGTCTATATCTCATCCACTTTATATATTCTGACCCAATATTTACTATTTTGACTATATTTCTAAATCCTTGATATTTTCCTACATGAATAGTTCCACCATCTCTTACACAAGGACTTTAGAATGTGCTCTGGCTAGATTCTTGGATTATACATACCCTTATATCACCACTCCAACCTTGATTTTGGTTTGCACTTATACAAATACATGTGGATAAACTCTCAATGCTTGGATTAAAAATTCTTTTGACTAATACATTTTTCAGGTTCAAAAATTTATGTTTCTAATATTTTAGGTAATTTAAATATTGTGGAAATGTCACCAAAAATAACTGTAACAAAATACAAGTTTCTCCTGATCTCAGTAATTTAGGAAAGCCAACTAAGAACATAGATTTTCCTCATTTGTTTTACTACTTCTATAAAATCCTCACGATGTAAATTATCCTTTCTACTCTTTTGAGATGAAGTTGTGCATCTTTACAAATAAGAAGGACCATTAAACAATTCTGGTAGTAACATAGTGAAATTGTGGTGACCCTTTACTGTTTTTGTTTATCTTGCAAAAATGGCTTACTGGGTTGGCAAGGGTGAAACCATGGGATTAAAACACCCATTTTAACTTATGGGGGAAAATTATAATTTATAACAAGTTGTGTTTCAGAAGAGAAGAGAGGCCCAGAAGAGAATTTGCTGTACCGAGTTGACTTTTCATTGCCACGACAGAAAAAAAAAAAAAAAACACGGAAAATGGAACTAGGATGCCGGGCTTATGGTTAAATGGACAATATTCAAAAGAGGGCTGCTCAGTTTTGCTGCTATTCTGGGCCCAAATTTGATTTAAACCATGATTCAGCAGAAACCAACCAATCAGATTCTATCAAATTGCAGTTTTTTGTATGTTCTTTGTTCCTCAACCCCATAAATATGATCCAAAGCCCCATTCTTGGGAAAACTGACCTGAGAGACTTATTGTCAGTTTCCTGTCAGGTACCTTACATTAAACTACTTTACTCAAAAACTGGCATGGTTATTGACTTCTGTGCTATTATGTTGATGTTCATTATATTGAACTTTGAAGATTGTAATAAGATAGTATTTCAGCAGAAATGGTTAAATCACTCCTGAAATTATTGGTGATCTATCTTTCCTTCATTTTTAATGTTTGCAGTTTAGTAACCGAAATTATCAAAAAATATCCTCTACTATGACTTTCAAGAAACATAAGGATAAATTGTGATAACCAAGAAAACTTTAAAATTAACTGATTGCTGTTAACAAATTTTTACACACTTAATATCTAAAAATAGTAATTCCCAAAACATTTTCTGAAAATAACTTCATATGTTCTGTGTTTCTAAGTAAAACGTTGCAGAGATTGTTTTTCTAGAATTAACCATGCTAGGCTATAGTAAAGGAAGTTTTACTTCCTTTTAATTTAGCCCAAGGTAGAATTTTGTAGTTTAAAGTCCGTGAGTCATTGTGAAATTCAATTTCCCAAATGCTTAATTAATTTATGTATACAATTTAATGATATTTAATATTATATGCATATTTGAAATGATGTAAACTTTCAAATAAAAATCTAGGACAAGATTCCAAAAATACCTGAGATTCTGAAGACAATCAGCAAGCATTTAAAAAATTAATTTTGTATTACCCATTATGAAGTATGTACCATTAAAGGACCAAAAATAGTCAGCCAGTTACTTGTAAAATATAGGAATTAATAGACTATGCCACTTTTTCTCCCTCTACTTCTAGCTGCTATTTCAAGCAGTAATTGATAATTATCAGGCTAAATCTAACTTATCTGGATTCAGCCTTAAAGTATGAGCACACGCACACACACATACACAATTTCACTTGTCTTTCTCAATGACAAAGTGAATTCATTTACACTTTGGGGGGAGTTTTGAGGCTAAGGTTGGAGGTTAGTGAGTTATTGAAAGAGTCAAGAAGAATACTCCACCAAGATATCTGAGTAATAACTCCAAATGAGAAGACAATAAGGGAAAAGTCAAAAGGTGTAGAGAGAAGGAAATGAAAAGTGAATATATTTCACAAGAGTTGTTCTAAGGAATGGTCCTAAGTGAAGGACAAGAGTATCATTTCCATAAGAATAACTTCTCAAGGATCTAAGTAAAAAAACTGATAAAACTAGCGCTTCATAAAAGGTTAAACATGTACACCTCTTACTCTGGACTAGACCTACAGACAACTCTGTTTGGCCCATACAGTTTTTAGTTGTTATGTTTTTACTGTTTTAATTATTATCATCATATATTTAAAAACAAGAGATTTCTCGTGAAAGTACAAGTGAGGCCGTCTCTTGAAAAAAACTGAGTCAACACAGGCTCTATATTTCCACATTGTCAATAAGCAGTTGCTCCCCACTTAGATAAGGCAATGGCCTAAAATGTCAGTAAAGTCCCTGTGAAGTCATCTCATCCATTTATGTGTCTGTCTATCCCCATAAACATCTGAATTAATAATTGACATAATAATATTTTTGCCATTTCTTTTTTAATTAAAACTATTAGATAAAAATACTTTTTAAAATAATAATAGATAGAAATACAACACAATACATATAATACAATACAATAAATGGATGATTCTATATCTATAGATATAAACATCCAAAATCACATAACAAATTTTGTGTTGTCAACAAAGTGACAACAACATCATTTCATATTGTGGAAAACTTTTTAGAATAGGAAACAAATTTAATTGTGATTTTGATTCTGATATTTTGACTTCATGACTTATAATACTATTAAACACTCATTTTGAAAAGTGTTGATATAAAGAACATAATTGTGAATTGTAAAATTTTAAATGGAAATAACATATATATTTGAGGGGTGAATTTGGCCTGAGTTCACATCCTCACTCTATCACTTACACTCTTGAGTGTAAATTTCTTTATTTGTCAAATATCTACTCATTCATTTACTCTTTCATTCAGCAAATATTCACCTAGCAACAATTTAGGAAAAGTAGTGTACAAAGTTCTAGAAACATGTTATGTGTAAAACATCTGTCCCTTGCTATACTGGGGATTACTTTGTAACTAGGGAAATAGATATTAAATAGCTAATTACACAAGTCTAATTACTATTGTGACAACTCTGAATGGAAAACACTTAACAGGGATCTTGACCTCTCTAGTAGTCAGGAAAAGCTCCAAAGAAAGAGATAACCAAAAAAAGTTTGAAAGGATAGGGAATAATTAACTATGTATATTAGGGGATAAAAATCTGAAGAAGAAAGGAAACAAACCAAGTATGGCCTTGGTGCTGGAAGATTCTCTGCTTCCTCAAAGAACTAAAAGATAAAGTCAGAGAGATGGAAATGATGAGGGATAAGAGATGAGGCTGCTGGAGGCAGGACTCAGAGCATATCTATTAAGGAATTTAGTTTCTATCCTAAGGGCAGAGGGGAACTACTGTAGTGATTTAAGGAATAAAGTGTTTTAAGAACTCTGCCACTGTTTTTAAAAGATCACTCTGGCTATCTTTGGGGAAATGGGCTTGAAAGGGAAAAGAGTGTGTAGAAATGCTGAGAAACCAAGTAGACAATCGTAGCAGTTCAGCTAAGAATAATGGTCCTTTGTAGTAGAGTGGTGACAAGAGAAATGGAGAAAAATCAAGAGATTCTGGAAATATTTAAGTTATTTTTTAGAAGATCTGAAAACAGATTGTATTATTCATAAAAGAGCTAAAGAAAGTGGGGTCAGTTTTGGACATCGAGTTCAGGGTGCCTGTAAGATATCCAATTAGAAATGCCGACTAAGTAGTTGGATATATGGATATAGAGCTGAGGGAAAAGTCAGAACTACAGATATCAATGTAGGTAATAGTATTGCCTCATATATCTGCTAGGGAAATTCAATATAAAAAGTACCTAACAAAGACTGAAACATAGTAGGTACTCACTCCAACCCCAAGCAAGCTTCTTTTCTTTTTGATTAATTTATCCCCTGAGTTAAGGACTAGAAGTCCTGGGCCCCATCTCCCATACTCTTAAGATGGGTAAATCAAGCAAAATAATTATCTTGATTTCATATAATATTCAGATCCTTTCAAATGACCACTGTGATGACTCTCAGAACATCCCACAGGTCACCAAAATAAAGTTATATACTAGAATCCTACCAATCTACTTAACAGGAGAGAATAAGTGAACAAGAGTCCCAAATTTTCTATGTGGAAACCTTAAAATGGTAAGGAAAGCTTCACATGATAAAGCATTTGTCCAATCAAGAATATTCAAACCAAATTTCTCAAAACCAAACTTCTCAAAAGGATTTTCAACCCCAAGAAATAATCACACTTCTCAGTACAGGCATTCTGGGGTTTCATATGGTTATTATATAAAAGAAACTTGAGACAACCTTTTCAAAAATCATATAATTTGAAAGAAAATAAGTTTCCATAAAATATTACATATCATGACTCTAAGTACAAATCTGTTTCCAAGAAAAACATCACAGACTTTAGCTGAGAGAAAGACTGGTCATAAAAACTAAACACGCCTCCTCTATCCAATCAAGAAATTAAGCAAAGATCTTTTTATTTCCCCTGTAGAGCAGGTTATAATTAATCTCAAGAAACAGAGTAGGTGAGTGTATATTATCCATGTTCAGACTTGTGGCATATGTCCAAACTTCGTGCATTTCATCTTTAAAAGTAATCTTCAGAGTAATCTTCAGAGGCGATTCTTCAAACTGCTAAACATGGAGCTTCCATACGACCCAGCAATACCACTTTTGGGAATCTACCCAAAGGACACAAAAACACTAATCCAAAAGGATAGATGCACCCGTATGTTCATTGTGGCACTGTTCACAATAGCAAAGGTATGGAAGCAACTCAGATGTCCAAAAATAGATGACCGTATCAAGAAGATGTGGTACATATACACAATGGAATACTGTTCAGCATTCAAAAAAGATAAACACATGCGATTTGCAGCGGCATGGATGGAATTAGAGGGGATCATACTCAGCGAAATAAGCAAGAAAGAAAGAGAAAAATATCAAATGGTTCCACTTATTATAGGACTATAGGGAAACCAAATAGGAGAGAGACACTGGGGGGGGGGCG